>JBBPBT010000013.1:782341-826034 GCA_037974875.1 Cicer bijugum
ACAAAGAACAAATAAAAATAAAAATTTAAATAATAGCGTATAATTGTTCTAAAAATAACTCACTATATTATTTAAAAATTGCATTAAATTAGCGAAGATAAAAAAATAGTGTAAAAAAGATAAATTATACTATACTATTTTTTATTAAAGTTTTGATTCGAACTTAAACAAGACATTTAATCTAACAATAACAATAGATGACCTAAGATTTAAGTCCAAAATTTACTTTTAAGCTTACTCAAACAATATTGATAGTTGATCTAAGATTTAACTACAAAATTTACTTTTAAGTTTACAATAATGTTGAGCGAACATGTGTTTGTTTACTCTTCCAATAGTTATAACTATAATAGGATATGGAAGATTCTACCATTTACCTTCACACCTAAGTCTGTCACTCCTTCAATCAACATTAAAATACAATGTTGCCCTGAAGTAGCAATGTCCATTTACAAGAAATGGGGGTTTGAATTGTAAATGTTCCTATTTAATGTTTCCTATTAGAAACTTAAGGAAATAACTCAAGATTGATCTTGGTTGTGAAAACAGAAAATGGAGAACGTTCTTGGTTAGTTAAAATCAACAATTTAACTTTTCTATTTAACTTGATATTCAAATAGACTGAAAGTAAATAAATAAGGGAAGAGATACCGTACAAGGATATATCCTGGTTCACCCAACCCGGGTTACGTTCAGTCCTCACAACCATGAGATTTTCCACTAAGTGTTTAAAACAAAGAACCTTCTTGGTTTTACAATACCTAGCTCAGATAAACCTTTATCTGTTACAAAGTTAAAATCTTTTCACCCAAAAAGGAGTTCAATCAAGTCACCTATCAATGCTTATATAGGATTTTACAGTTCACCTATTAATCATAAAAGGATTTTCTACAAGATTACTCAAAACTATACTTCACACTATAGCCTTGAGTTTACATGATATGATTTAAAGTGTTTTGTCAGAATTTGAGAAGGCTCAGCACTTGTTTGAGTTATGATTCTTTGACAGAGAAATACACGAGAATATTTCTAGGAATCGAATGAAAAAATTAGAACTGATTCAATGTATGTGAGTGATAGAAAATCAAGTATGATTGAAATGGGTAATGAATTGCTTAGTACTTGAAGCTCTAATTTTTCCTTGAGCTTGACCTTCCTTTTATAGACACTTTGGAGCATTTAATAATGGTCAAAAGAGCTTTTTGGTAGTGCTCTATCAATTTTAACCAAAGGCAAAGTGTTATGATTAAAAAATGTTCAAGTTTTTGAACACTTTAGAGTTCTGTTTGACTAGTCTGGATTTCTTCATTCTTAGATAGTTATGATCTTGTTTAATGATCCTCTAATCTTTAGATATATGATTGATGGGATCAGTTCAATATAGTGTTTTGATTCGCACAAATCAAGCTGAAGAATGATGATATAAGGCTGGAGAATGATGGTCAGTAAGTTGGAGAATATTTGTATTATTCTAGACTGATGGCATCATACTTGGAGAATGATGTTGATCATTTTTGAGATATTTGTTAATCATTCTGGAGAAGGATGTTTGCTGCTGAAGATCAAGTATAACAAGCTGTAGAATGTTTATCAATTTGGAGACTGACGTTACACTACAAAAGAATGATCATTTGACACTTTTGTTTTGAGTTGTACCTTTGATCCTTTTGAGTGATTCTTTTGCCCATATGAGAGCTGTACATTTGTAGTATATGAACTGGAAATCCATTCACAATTTGCAAGAGCTTTCCTTTCACTAAAAATTGATTTGATTTTGCTTGTTAGTTCTTGATGCTTAGTTTTTGCCTTTGTTAATCTTTTGGAGTAGATCTTTCTGGTATGATCTTTGTGTACCTACTTCCGGCACCTTCATAATAAGGACTGGTTTATCAACAAACTAGAAATTTTCTTGTTGATTGCAAGCCATCAACTTTGGAGATTAATCGTGCTTTTTATTCTTGATGCATTGCTTTACTTTTGTTGATCATTTTCTCTTGAATCTGTCTAAAATTATCTTTAGTATATAATTATGTTCCTTTGTAGTAAATACTGGGGATTTATAATGTAGATTGAAATACTTTCATTGCCCAGATCGATCTTAAACTAAAGAAGATTTTGTTCTTTGTAAACCATAATGCTTTTGGATTAATGTTTTCAAAACCAGAACGTTCTTGGATTTAAAGTTGTGAAAAGGATAACGTTCTTTGTTTTCTTGACTTCAGTTTTAATAACCAGAACATTCTTCGTTTTTCAGACTGTTGTCTAGAATGATCAAAATTTTGTCAAGAATGTTCTTCGTTCTTGACAGTCAAGCTGGAGAATGATCAATCTTGCTTGAACTTACTTGATTCATCATAATCCATAGATTTTCTACTCTGCATTTTGAATTAATTCTTTGTTAAGATGAATCCTTTATATTCCTTGGACAATACTGATAATATTAGTGTCAATATCATAAGCAATATCTTCTTTTAATCAGTGGAGATTGATTGTTCTTGAAGCTGCCTTGATCTTTCTTGGACTTGGGAACATTCTCCGTTTTCCAAATTTTGTCAAGAATATTTTTCATTCTTGTTTGTTCAGATTTTTACTTTTCATGCTGATTTATTCTTTACTTTGCTTGGATTCTATCTTTGATTAATACACTAAAAAACAAAAGTTAAATTAACATAACATTTAGAATCATAATATCATTCTTAATTAACTTTTTGTATGTTTTCATCAAAATATTAAATTGAGATTTTGTCTTAACATGCCCTTTTAACTATCTATCAAAACTTTCAACTTTTTTAACTACTCATTTTTCACCCTCTCTTTCAAAACTTTAGAAAAATTACCTTAACCTTCGAAACTTTTAAAATCTTCGAAATCAAAAGTAAGTGGCACTCGAAAATTTCAAAACATAACATTTCCAGTTGAAAGTTTCGAAGAATTCATACAGACCATTCAACAATGGACGGGGTAGGATTCATACAAAGCATACGATGGAATGAGGAAATAGCATCATTAACATCAAATTCGTTGGAATTAAAACGAGAATGAGAAAAGAATGAAAGAAGGAAAGTGTTTGAAGAAGAAATTGGAAGAAAATTGGGAACAGAAGAAAGAGAGAAAGCATACCTTGTTAGGGTTAGTAACTTTGATACTGAAATTGAGAGAGACAACAACATTGTTGCTGAAACTGAATTGTGTGGACTTCACTGTCGCTACTGGCTGCAAGTTAACATTATTTTACTTTTAAATTTTTTGTTTTTAATTATTATTTGGCTTAATTATAGTTTTAGTCCCTTAATTTTATTGAATTACGAAATTGATTTTATATTAAAAATCGACAGTTTTTGTCTCATGATTAACACCAAAAAAAATATGAATCAAATGTCGTAAAAAATTTAGATTTCAACTTTAGAATTTTTTTATATTTTTAATTTAATTAATGACATATGAATAATTGATATATTTAGATAGTTGTATATGATAGAAATGTTTGTCACTTCATTAAAAATATGTCAATTATACTATATCCTAGTATCATATGTCATGTTATTTAAATGATATCATATCGTCATTTTTTAGTTAAAAAATCATAACAAAGGATCAACACTGTCAGATTTTAAAATAAGATAACCGATTTCTTCAATTGTTAAAATAAGAGGACTAAAATTGCAATTAAGCCAAATTTTATATAAACCATGATTAAAAAAACCCACCTAATCAACACTTTGAGATTTACTTTCACGTAAGCTTTTTTACACTCATAACCAAACCCATGGAATGGACCCCAGAAGCATCTTGTATTTTATTTTATTTTTAAAAATATTTTAGACTATTGTAAATGATAAATTGTTATTAATTTAAGATACCAATATAGTTGAAATGTGATGTTTTGCACTTTATTTTTGTTTAAAATAAAATAAAGTTTTATTGTAATAAATAGCTAAAATGCACTTTTGTATTCCTAAATTTTAAAATTTGACAATTTTGATCTTTGAAATTTTAGTCCATTAACTTTAACATATTTTACAAATGATTTGCACTTTTTAATTTTGACTTGGTCAAAGCTAACATAATTTTTTCTTATAATTACTTGGAATATACAACTTCTTTATTTTTTTTTAAATTTCTAGCTAATTATTTTTTAAACATTGCCAATTATTTTTTCTTAAATTACAATTTTTTTTTAATATTGTTGCTTCATTTTTTTTATTTATTTTTAAAATTGTCAACTTTGTTTATTATTAATTAAAATAAACATATGATAAAATATGATGTCAAAATTGCTATATTTTTAAATTTGTTAGTTCAAAGTATATTTTTATCTTTTTAAAACTTACAAAGATTCACAATAATTTTAAAAAGGGTAAAAATAAAATTTTGACCCTCAAGAGGGTAAAATAATAAACTAGAGAGGTACTAGTTAAAAAGATTTATTGCTTGTTATATATTAGGTTATTTGGAATTTTAGTGCAATATTGATCTAATGTTAGTATTTGTTTATATATTTTCTTGATAGTTACATATACAGATGATGTTTGCCTATACACAATGAGCTTACTGTGACTTTAGTTGTAATTAAAAGTCATATGATGTTATTTATGTTCAATTTGTTATTATCATGATATCAATAGTTGATTTTTCTACTGATAAACATAAAAATATATGATAAAATTGTATTTGCATAAAAATCTCAACTTTTCTACACAACTTGTATCTCTAAAATTATGTAATATTCGGTAACAAATTGTTTTCGATAGCATTACTTTTTTTATGTAACAAAACAATATTAATTAGTTGTATATGAACCTCTATAAAAATTGTAACTTCAAAGTTATAAACAAATACTAACATTCGGCACCAAACATTGTAACCTCAATATTAATAAAGATATTGTAGCACCAAACATTCGACACCACTCCCATGTGCACCATAGGGTTGAATATTTTTATGGCCCTGTTTACTTGATTAACTAAGCAATACCCATCCATCAAAAAGCACCATAAGTTACAACACCTGGTTTTACATCCTCTTTTATCATCATAGCCAACACATTCATAGCTTCTTTGACCTTAGCTTCTTTGGATAAGAGATCAACTAATATTCTAAAAGTATAAACATCTGGGTTGACGTTTTTCAAAATCATTTCAAAGAACAAACCAAATGCTTCTTTCAATTGACCAACAATACAAAATCCGTATATTAGATTATTGAAAGTGATAACATCAAGATCAATTCTCTTTGCAATCATCTCAACATACAACTTGTAGGTATCTTTTATAGATTTATCTTTACACAAACTATCAATGATCGTGCTCTACATTACCATATCAGCATTGACCGATTTCCCGTCAATTCGTTTCACCAATTGCAGGGCTCTGTTCTTGTTTCCCCCATTTTACACAACCCATTTATCAAGGTCCCATAATTAACTTGATCCAACTGAAATCCCTTTGCCACCACATGATCATGAAAGTGCAGAGCTTCCCAAACTTTATTGTTAAGACATAGACATTTCATAAGAGTAGTCAAGGTTATGATCCTTCCTGAAATCCCGTCTTGAGAATCTTAGCGAATAAGAGTAGTCAAGGTTATGATCCTTCCTGAAATCCCGTCTTGAGAATCTTAGCGAATAAAGAAAATGAAAAATTTATTTGACCTAAATGGCAGTGACAATTAATCAAGATGTTAAAAGTAACAATACTAGGCTTAAATTAATGCTTCATCTTAACAAATGGCGAGAAAGAGAAATAGCAGTGAGATATGTTGGAATAGATTGTATAATTGAGAGGAATTGGAATTGAGAAGAAAAGAGAAGAAAAATAGAGAAAACAGAAAACAGATTGTTCTTCTGCTTCCTTTAGATTGATCTGAGTTCTGCTAAGATTGATCTTTTCACTCTGCAGAACAATCTTTCTGTTACAGCATATTACTGCATTTCACTCCTCTTTCATGACCTTTTATAGCAGCAGTTTTGTGGCTGTTTTACATCAACCAACTTAACCAACTTCTAACTAACTTCTAACTACATTTTAACTACATCATTTTGAATTATCTCCAACATGCCCCCTAATTCAAAGTGATTCAATTGACATTAATACAAAATTGTTCCTAATCTATTTGAACTTCACCCTCTTCAAGCTTTTAGTTAGGATGCCTTCCTTTTGATCACTCATACTGCAGTCCTCTAATCTCATCCTTCCTTTCATCACTTGATCGCTTAATAAGTGAAAACTTGTTTCCAAATGATTGCTTTTTCTATGAACACTTGAATGTCTTGCGCATTTTTGAGCAAAATGTCCTTCTTCACCACACCGATAACACATTTTCATGCACTTTGCAGATCTATTCCAGCAGTCCTTGATCTTCTTAGACTTCATATTTGTCTCAGCTCTTTGATTCAACAATCTCTCACAAGCTGCACTTTTCGCCGAAATCATGCCTTCTTCACTCACGACACTCACGGTTAACAATGCATCAGCCTTTTTCCCTTTGCCGCCTTGACCAATTGCAGTCTTCAATGCTTCATATTTCATCCCTGTTATCACCTTTATGTCATCTTCCAACAATTTGTCCAGCTGCTACAAATCAGCCTTGTTGCAAGCCACCATTTAACAACTCTTGCCTTATTGCTATGAGATGCAACATGAGTCTTAGTTGCATCTACTAGCTTTCCTTGGACCTCACTCTTACCATTATCACTATCATCATCTAGCACAATCACTTCCTTCTTTCTACAAACAGAAATTGCAGGGATCTTTTTTCTGTTGCTTGGCACAATAGAAAGAGTGGCTGGAATATTAACATGCTTGTTCCCTTGCTCAACATCGCCTACAACAACTCTTGCTCTTACTTTGGGATTGATTGTTTTCCATTTATTTGTAGTTCTACAAGCTGTGTGAGGTTGAATAGCTGGGGTACTAACATCACATTCACTTGGATTCAACATCTCATCCAATCCTTCAACCTCCATCATTCTTAAGGATCTATTTGACAATGTTGTTTTGAAGGTTCTGTTTCTAGACAATGGTGCCTTCAATACAAACTTGTTTGCACTATCAAACATCTTTATTTCACCATGCTTTATCTTCATTGAATATCCCTTTTCAAGTAGCTTTCCAAGACTTAACAGATTGTTCTTCATTCTTGGCACATACAACACATTACATATGAAATATTGCTTGCCATTTTTCCTTTGAATCAACACATTTCCTACTCCTTCCGCAGTTACTTTGTTTCCATCTGCAAATCTAATCTCTCTTTTTACCTTACCATTAATGCTTACAAACCAATCTCTATGGAAAGTCATGTGATTCGAGCATCCAGTATCAAGAAACCAAAACTGATATGAAGAACGTTCTTTACCTTTTCCAGAACAATCTTTGCTTTCAACACTTTTTCCAAAACGATCTTTGTTTTTAACACTTTTTTCGGAGCGATCTTCGTTTGCTATTGCCATCAATAACACATCATCTGAATCTGAATCTGAATCCTCAGCTGCCATTTGAGCATCATCATCCTCTCTTTGGACTTTCTTGGATTTGCACTCATTTGCAAAATGCCCCCATTTTTGACAATTGTAACATTGGATTTCTTTCTTGTTAAATTTCTTCTTGCCATTCAAATTCCTGCTGCTGTTGTTACTTTTATTATGATCTCTTGAACTTTCAGACCCTTCATCGGAATCATCCGCCTCTTCATCATAATCATACTTCTTGTACCACTTGAAATTACCTTTGCCTTTCTTGTGCTTCACATCACCTTGATTGGTCTTCTTGCTAACTTGAGCCTGTAGGGCCTGCACTTGTGATATTGAGGTTGCTGCACACCTTTCTCTTAATCTCAGTTCATGAGCTTCAAGAGATCCTTGCAAATCCTCCATCTTCATCTTATCAATATCCTTTGATTCTTCAATTGATCTTCAATTGCCACCACCATCTTCATCTTTTCAATAATTGTCACTTCAGTTAATGAATCACCATTTGTTCTCATCTGATTAACAACAACCTGCACACGGTTGAAGTAATCTGCCACACCTTCACCTTCTTTCATCTGCAACAATTCATATTGCCTTCTTAGCATTTGGAGCTTCACTTTCTTGGTTTTTTCATCACCTGTGTAATACTTCACCAAGATGTCCCATGCCTCTTTTGTTGTAGATACCTTTGAGATCCTTTCAAAATTGTTTGAATCCACACTTTGTTGGATGTAAAACAATGCCTTGCAATCCCTTTTCTTGCAATCTTTGAAAGTTGTTTGTTGTCTTTCTGTTGGATTCACACCAAGTTGTTCATATCCATCTTGAACAATCTCAAACACTTCTTGAGCTCTCAACAATGATCTCATTGATGCAGACCACCTCTCCCAGTTCTTTCCATCCAGAATTGGCAAATTCGATGGAAATCCTCCTGCATTCATTTCTTTTTTTTTTCTTTCACTCACACTTGTGTTTTCCAATTTTGATTTCCCCTCACACTTTCACTCGTGTTTCCCAAGGTCTAGAACCCAAGCTCTTGATGCCATTTGTTGGAATAGGTTGTATAATTGAGAGGAATTGGAATTGAGAAGAAAAGAGAAGAAAAATAGAGAAAACAGAAAACAGATTGTTCTTCTGCTTCCTTTAGATTGATCTGGGTTCTGCTAAGATTGATCTTTTCACTATGCAGAACAATCTTTCTGTTACAGCATATTACTGCATTTCACTCCTCTTTCATGACCTTTTATAGCAGCAATTTTGTGGCTGTTTTACATCAACCAACTTAACCAACTTCTAACCATATTCTAACTAACTTCTAACTACATTTTAACTACATCATTTTGAATTATCTCCAACAAGATAATGCTTCATCTTAACAAAAGAAGTTAATTGAATTCAACAATGGATGGGGTAGGATTCATAGAGAGCATGCGATGGAATGAGGAAACAGCATCATCCACATCAAATTCGTTGGAATTGAAACGAGAATGAGAAGAGAATGAAAGAAGGAAAGTGTTTGAAAAAGAAATTGGAAGAAAATTGGGAATGGAAGAAAGAGAGAAAGCATACCTTGTTAGGGTTAATAACTTTGAAACTGAAACTGAGAGAGACAACATTGTTGGGAAAGCTGTGAAGTTCTCAGCAGCACATTACCGTTTTCTAATTTATTTGCTTTTTGGTTTTATGAATAGTTGTAAATAATTACATTAGTCATGTTGGTTTGTTTTAGATTAATTTCTCTATGTAAATATTTTACTTAAATATCATAAATTGTGCAATTTAGATATCTACACCCCCTATTTACTACCCACACTATTAAATATTAAATAAAAATGAAATATTTAACTTTTTTTTTTGCTTATTTACATTGTTCTTTAAATTTTAATTTCTCATTCTATCTTCTTTACCTCTCATTTACATAAGGTTTGCATCAATCTTGTTCTTATTCTTTGTTTTATTTATTTATTTATTTATTATATTTAGTTAGGGTTATGCGATTAAAATTGATTTTGGTGAAAATGAAACTCATTTTGTCAACTGATTTTAGTTACGCAAACAAACTCTGCTAAAAAACCTACGTGAATTATTTATTAAAATTATTTGTTTAAATATATTTTTAGCCTTTTTAAGTTAATAAATTATGCGGTTGATGGTTGCCAAGTCCATCAAAATTAATAAAACCGAGTCAAAAATCTACTTGTACTAAAAGTGTCAACCCAAATAATTTCTCAATTGATCAACTTAGATATTTCAAACATATTAAATAAGGAATTAAAATGTTTAGGAGTTTTAGAAGAGCTGTCAATAAAGCCTCAAAGTCCAAAGCCCCCTCTCAAAAATCTCATACTAATCCCCTAATATTGGGCCCCTTATTGAAATAAGTTTTTTAAGGCCCTGACCCATTATTTCAACGGGCTTCAGGGAGGGGGCTCATAGGCTCAATATTTTGTTAATTGAGATTTTTCTTTTAAATTTCAATATCTTTTTTTTCTCGAAAAAATATCGGAAAAATTTCTCAACAAAATCTAAAATATTTTTTATCGGAAAAATTTTTGAATCATTTTTTTATCGATAAATTTTGTGAGCAAAATCAAACAATTATTTTTCTTAAAAAAATCAATTTGTTTATTCTCGAATAAAAAATTTCGACAAAAAAAAAATTGTAAATCTTTTTTATAAAAAAATCGAAATATTTTGAGAAAAAAAATTTATTTCAGAGAAAAAAATCAAAAAAATATTTTGAACTTTTTTTTCAAAAGAATATCGATCTTTTTTTTTTAAAAGAGGGTTCAGAGGCCCACCTAAACCCACAAAATTTTAGGGACTTTTTAGTTTTGGAGCCCTTTTAACAGAATTGTAATGTGCACCCTCCACTTGTACTTCCCACCATCCGTTCCCATTGAAAATACCATTTTGTCCCTAACTATTTTTTCACCCATTTCATTGTAAATTTTCAATTGTCTGAATCACATATTTGCAAACCTTCGAAACACAAAAGTAAGAACCCCTTCAAAAATTTGAATCTTTCCAAACCAAATTTTTCCAAATGTTCGAAAGTTTCTATCTACATGAAACTTTTGAAATGATATTTTTTTCTAGATCCCACAAATTTTTGAAAGTTTCTAACAAACTGAAACTTGTGAAACTTTCAAAAGTTTCTATCAACTTGAAACTTTCAAAATGTGAATTTCAGACATATGAAATATTCAAAGGTTTCAAAACTAGGAATTCATGGAATGTTGCGAAATATGTTCAGAAGTTTGACCTTCAATGAAATTTCTGAATCCAATTTCAAAAATTTGGAACAAATCTGAAAGTTCCGAAATGATTTTTTTTGTTTATTTATATTTTTTCCTATTTTTTTTTATTATTGATATATTGCAGTGCCAAGAATGAGAGGTGCCTTTGGTCAAATTATTCACAACATTGCCCGAAGCGCGAGAGATGATAGTGGTGATGGAGCATAGAGAATTCCATCAGCAACATCAAACATATGACATAATGAAGCAAACCTCCAATTAGGCAGCGTCGTTATAGACAAAATGTTCAAGATGATGTCGTTGAGCCTGCACAAATGGAGAAGGATGAGGAGTAGTATGCTGAGCCTGCACATGATGATGCTAATAATACTGATGATGTTGATGATGTTGAGCTTGAGCAGAATCAGTAGCCCGAATTCTCTAGAGGACCGGTGGTGACATCTATGTTGGCACATTATGCACACCACGTGGCTTGGAGGATATGGGAAGGAGAGGTGTATTTTAATTAATTAATTTAAAATAGGTATTTATTATATTTAGTATATTTTTTCATTATATTTAATTAATTTTTTTATTTAAATAAGAATAAATATTTGTTGTTATGTTCTTTAATTACTCGCATGATCGTGAGTGATTAAAGGTTATTACTCATGGGTTGAAGTTGAAGAAGTTTGTTGAAGTTCCTATGCCAGATCTTGTACAACATTGGATTTTGGAATCTGGGATGCTACAATTTGTCTTCAACTTACCTCATTATGGTTGATGCTGGTCTAATATTTGCATTTGTTGAAAGGTGGCATAGAGAGACCAACTCATTTAATTTGCCATTTGGAGAGATGACCATCATATTGGACGAAGTCGCGACTCTTCTTCACATCTCACCACGTGGTAAATTGTTTCATTCACCTGTGAATATGAACACTAATAATGCTGCAAGAGCTGCACATGTGTACTTAGGTGCAACATAGGAGGAAACGTGTGCTGAGATTAATTATAATAAATGTGTGCAATATAGACTGTAATGGTTGTGTGATTTATATAGTCGTCTCATTCAAGCTAACATGTTTGAGTGTGCGCCTATAACATACCTATTGCATTTTGTTGGCAGTAGTATTTTTGCTGACAAAACACACACGCGTATGGAGGCAAAATACGTTAGTTTGTTTATTGATTTAGATCGTTGTCGAGACTATTTATGGGGTACCACGACATTGGTTGTCCTATATGACAATCTGGGAGTTGAAGTTGTCCACGACACTCGACAGTTGAGAGGTTTCATGACCTTATTATAGGTATATGATTTATATTAAGTTGTGTCATTTATTTACTTATTAAGTTGTGTTATTTATTTATTTATTTAATTATTTATTAAATTGTGTTATTTATTTATTTATTTATTCATTTTTAGTGTAGTGTTGGATTTATGAGTGCTTCCCTAGGATCTGTAAGCGGGGCGATAAATGAGCGGTTCCTGTACATCTTCCAAGAGCATGTAGGTGGACTGCAAAATACGCTATTGAAGGTGGACTGATGACATATTTAGCAAATACTTAATGCTTTGTTGCTCAAGGATGTAGTGTTTACACCATATGATGATGATCAAGCTAATCATCTATTTGCATCGATTTCGATGTTCTTCGAACACCTTCAATATGGTGGAGCCTCAGTCCCATATATGTCGAAGCGATGTCTTCGACAATTTGCTCGTATTCAGTGCATTCCACATGACATTCCTCGGGTGCCGAACATTATAGATTGGGAGATGCAGACTGCTATGAGAGCATTTGTGGCGACATTTCAGAGCATATATACTGTAGCGACTTTTCATGGAAAGGTCAATGCAGACTACTATGCATGGTACTTAAATGTTTCACATCCTATGATCTTCCCTCCACCTACTGTTGATGCACCTTCTAGTCCACTTATTGTTGCACATGGTCCATTATCTTCTATACATGCTGGTCCATCATCGGCATGAGACTGTAGAGTAGCTGAGCTTGTACGTAGGGCCATATATATGGTAGCTCCATTTAGTGAAGTTCATGACATATTTAGTGAGTTAGGCCGCATGTTCCCAGATGACGATTAGTGATTGTGTTATGTATGATTGTTTTATGTATGATAAATATTGAACATGAGTTATGTATGCATGATTGTGTTATCCATGTATTTTTATTTTGAGTTAATTTGCATTTATTTTAAGTTAGTCTGCATGTTCAACTTTAACTTGTTACCAAAAATGTAAATGATAAATGATAAAACGTAAATGATAAAATATTCAAACATATATTCTAAAACGTAAATGATAAAATGTTTAAACATATATTCTAAAACGTAAATGATAAAATGTTCAAACATATATTCTAATAAGTAAATGATAAAATGAAATACAAGATGATTTCATAAATGATGGATCAATGTGTTCTCAATGCTTAATACGTCATGCGTAAGCTATTTCCCATGTCTTTGCACACTTACTACAAATGTCTCTCCATTTATGTGAGGTAGGTTGCAAAGGACAATCAGACATCAATTTGATATGAACAAAAAAATATTAAACAATTTATCTGAACAAGAAAATTTTAGATATTAATTTATTAAACAATACTACCAATCATAAATTTTACTTGTATTTGGTGACTCTTCATTATATGCATATTTTTCGTTGATTTTAGTCTTATTTATCTTTAACCATTAGTTAATTTAAGGAGTTATTTGATATATTTTGTTGATTTTAGTTCTTTGATTTAATGAAATGTTTATGTTATTATTTCCTTGATTAAATAGAGATTTTTTTGGAGTTTTGCATTGTTACTTTGTTTTAGTGCATTGCTGAATTTTGGTGAGAAATCAACATGACCTATGCGTATTTCAGCCATATCTGGAGTTGTGGATGTCCAATTGGAGTCAACATAAGTGCAAATGAAAGATAAGATTCATAGCTACAACTTTCATGAAGACACCAGAGCCAAATTCGGACTCAAAAGAGGAGAAATATTCTGAAAATGTCAACCCAAAGAAGTTGTGCGCCTGAGGCGCATTTCCTGACCAGTGACACTGTCCAGGCGCGCCTGGAGCTCAAATCTTGACCCTGGGGCGCATGACGCGCATCTGCTTTCATTAAAATGCATTTGTTTTACTTTCAATACATCTTTTTGACTATTGGGAAGTTGGGAGACTTGTGCCCTAGCAAAGAAACTCAAAGACGACCGTTTCTAACACCATTGGAGCAATTTTATGAAGAATCATTCATGAATCTTTCTTGTAATCGTCTCTAATCTCTATCTTTTCTATCCCTGTCATGAGTAACTAAACCTTATTTGTTAGGAATGACTGTAACAAGATGAAACCCTTATTTTTCTGATTTGATTTCTAGTTATATGAATGAGTTTATTGAATTATTTGTCTCATCTCTATGCTTAATGCTTTTTATTGCTTGATCAACATTAAAATGTTCTACGATTCATATTTTGAAATGAGAGTGGACTTTACGAATGCTTAAGATGAGAAATTCATGAATTTGTAGTCTAAGGATAGATGCAGGTCATGAAACCAATTGAATTAGTTGCAAATGCAACAGTTTAACAAAAGGATTCCTGTACAGTAATGCTTAATTCTAATCTTAATACTACTAAGAAATTAGCGGTTACTTTGGAATTAAAGGTTCTGACACTAAGACATTACGGCAAGAATGATTAAGAGAATTCGGTAATAATTCAATAAAGGAGTGAAACTCATCCCTGATATTTTTCTTATTATAAAATATCAACTATATTATTGTTGTTAATTTTTAATATTATTTCAATCAATTTGAGAATTTTTTGTTCAATTTTAGTAGTTAAATATAATTTGATAGTAAAATACAATCATTGAGTTCGACACTCGGTATTCCCATTTTAATTTTTACTTACAACGATTCAGTACTGATGTAGCTAAATATCACTAGAAGGGGGGGGGGGGTTGAATAGGGATTTTGTTGTTAAAAATAATTTCCAAGTGTTTTTAAAACTATCCTCTCGCTGAGGATGGTGAGTCCGAGGATGGGTTTTTCAAATGTTCAGTTTTGACTTGAGCAAAAGAGTAAGAGAAGGATATGAGAGAGACACACAAAATTTTATACTGGTTCACCCAAAGATGGCTACGTCCAGTCCTCACACCCTTGTGAGATTTTATTAAAGTTCAAACAGATCAACCTCACGCTGAGGATGATTACAAAATGTGTATTCTTTAGCTTCACCAAGCTTACAATCAATTTTCAAATATTTCCAAGTGTATCTCACATGGAAATTACAAAGTGATATGAGAGTGAATGATACTTAATACTTTCTCAAAGGATTTACAAAGATATAGTGTAGGATTAAAGAAAATGAAGTGAGGATGGGTATTGCTCTTGATAGCTTTAAGATGCTTGATCTTTTTATGCAATTGTATTGTGTGTATTATGATGGAGAGCTTGCTGCATTTTATAGAGGTCCAAGCTCTTTGATGACCGTTGGAACTCATTTCAAAAGATCCAAGGTTTTTCATCATAATTACAGAACTGCCATTCCGCTTGTTCTTGGACTGGGAGAGGCCATCCTCGCGCATGCACATCTTCCTTGTAACTTGATCTTGAGATGTCCTTGTCTATTCTCTTTTATCAAAGAGTGCAAGGTTGTTTATTTGACCATGTGAGCTGCAACCATTTCAAAAACTTTAAGGACTAGGTTGATTTCATCTTTTGAGGGTGATGTTGACAAGAGAGAAAGCTAACCTCTTACATAGGACTGCCATCCTCTAGTCTGAGGATCAAATCTGCCATTCACATGTGATCTTCCATTTTTGGCTTGTTTGTTGTTGCCTTTCTTCAACTTGACTTCTTCATGTATTCATTCGGCAAGCACAATAAATGGTCTGATTTTAGCCTTTGCACATGCTTGATGGGTTGCTTTCAACTTTACTGAACCATCTTCATCCTAGTTTGTCATCCTCTAGACTTAGATCTGGCTATTCTCATCCTTTTCTATTGACCTTCTAACTTTTTATTTCAA
Organism: Cicer bijugum; assembly: GCA_037974875.1. Taxonomy (NCBI): domain Eukaryota; kingdom Viridiplantae; phylum Streptophyta; class Magnoliopsida; order Fabales; family Fabaceae; genus Cicer; species Cicer bijugum. The sequence continues at coordinate 798,100 of JBBPBT010000013.1, forward strand.
ATACTTTATTTATTCATTGTTTGACATTGTTGTGCATTCCTTTAAAGAATAAAATCATTTATTCTGGTGAGGACACATTTTGTGCTGATTTGAAGATTTTTCAACTCGCAGGCCATACTCGCAGTTTTCCATCCTCAGCATTTCACATCCTCATATTTGAATCAGAGTTTTCTTCTTTGTGCCTTAATGATTAATAACCTATTTTCTTATATGAAAACACTCAAAAGCACATATTAATCATTAACCACAATCATAATCTCTTTAGTAATTTTGTTATCATTAAAATCATTTAACAGATTTTGTCTCAACAATCTCCCCCTTTTTGATGATGACAAAATTCTTTAGATTATGATTTTAAATAAGGCAAGTTCATGAGATTAAATGTTTATGCTCCCCCTCAATCATATGTGTAATGATTTTTAAAACTAAAAAAAACATTACTCCCCCTAAATGTATGCCACAATGTTGAGATAACATGATTTTAACAATAAATAAATCTTCATAATAATAAGACAATAATTCAAATATTTGTTCAACACAACATGAACATCAAACAGGATACATAGGCAACACAACAATTCAAACAATTTAACCCAAAACAATAATAATTTAACAAACAGTAGGAGCCAAGTGTTTGGTAACCCATTCAAGAATGAGACCAAACTGAACCAAGGAGTTCTGAAAGTGAGTGAAGCTGTGAAGGATTTCCTTACGATCCTTCCTAATTAATTTGAGCAGTTTCATTTGCTTTTGTTTCTTGCTGTCCTCAGTCCTTGTGCTAGGAACTGAGTCCTTAGGCTGATCATTTACACTGGAACTCTTATTCTTAGAGCTCCCAACCTTGTCTTTTGAATAGTTATGAGTCGTGGCAATAAAAAAGGAGTCAAGGGAATTGAATAGACTTATGACCTCAGGGAGAGGATGGGCAGGTTCTTCATGAGTTGTAGCAGGAGGAATGGGAATTTGTTGCGAAAAATCTAGTTGTGGGAGCACATCCTCTTCCATTGGCACAGTTGGAGGAGATGCCATATGCACACCCGTAGGAGAGGGAGGATAAGACATATTAAGATCAAAGTATAACTCCTCGCCTTCGTCCATATTTTGAAGAGGAGTTGGTTTGAAGGTATCCTTATGGAGAGGATCGACTTCATGAAGGGGAGTCAACTTTTGGATTGGTGAAGATTGAGGAGATGGTTGGACAAGTGAGTTAGGAGTAGGAGAGTCATGGAAAGAAGATGGAGTATGATCAGGAGGGTTACACAGTGGAGAGGCGGGTTCTTGAATGAGTGGTGATGGTGTATCCTCAGGTGGTGGCTGAATGGTGTCTTCTTCAGATTTCTAAGAGGGAGAAAAGGAATCTCGTGCTTTCCTTTTCTTAGAGGTAAGGAGATTTTCATGCTTAAAGTTCATTTGCTTAATATTCTTGATAGAAAAAGTATTGTTGAATTGAATGGAGGGTTCATCTAAGTGAAGAGGAGAGCCAGTCATCAAATGATGAATGCTAATGATATCAAGCTCCATGACTTTCTCAAAGCTGCCAGCTCGTGGTGCAATATAGTGGACACAAATGTTGTAGAGGATACGACATATTGGACGGAGATTGGAGGCCACTAAAGGTTTTGGAGGTTTGATGACAATGTTTTCAAGGACAGAGGTCCTAGTGATGAGACATTTTGAATACCACCTTTTAGACAAGTGGTAGGCTCCTTCGTCACGTATGTCAAGAATTTGACATAGTGTAGTGGGATTTATCTCCATATGAACCCCTTTTAGTACCATAATAAAACTAGTGGAGTCCTTTGAACCATTTGAAGCAGCGTAGAATGCCCTTACAAGTCGAGGATACTAGGGCTCATTGATTTTGAAAAATGATGTCCATTTGAGTTGGTCAAACATTTCTTCCACATTAAATCCTCCTTGTTTGATATCAGCAAGATCAATGATTTTACCATTGACCACATATTTTTTTTTTGCCATTTTGAGACATAATTAGTTTCTAAATCAACCGAATCAAACAGTGAGGTAATATTAGAAATTTTTGGAGACAAGGATGGGGGTTTTGGTGAAAAAGGTTTAGCCTTTTTAGGAGTTGAAGATTTGGATGTGGATTTCTCAAGAGGAGGCTGTTGTGAAGGTTCTAAAGGTAGAGTAGCCTCTGAATCATTAAAGTGAATGACATGCATCGTATTGTCTTGAGGGAGCGTCCTTTTTGATGAAACACCACTTCAAACATGATTTTGGAGGAGCACCTGATGGGAGCTGAGGAGGATGAATTTTTTGAAATTTTTGGAGTGAGATAAGGAGACAAGGAACTTTTGGAAGATTGAGAAGAAGGAATGGTGTTCAAAGAGGTTCCTTCATATTGGGTTTCCTCATGGTAATCATACTCAGTGCTTGAGTAAACATCTTGATTCTCTTCTGGTTCGAGCCATTGAAAAAAAAACAATAGAGTGGGAAGCAACTTATGAGTAAACAGAAGTTTTTTGAACAAATGGTTGATGAGTGAGAGTGGTAGAGGACAGAAAAAAAAATTGAAGAGGATGGAAGTTAAACAAGAAGAACGTGGGAGGAAGCATGAGAGAGAGAGCAAGAGGAAAGTTAATGCATCGTTTGCCTAGGAACCTAGGGTAATGATGAAAGAGGCAGCTAGGGACACGTAGCCGTTAATGCATTAAATGCACGACGTGAAACACAGAGGCAGATGCCACGTGTGCTGGCCAATGAGAGAGAGGGCGTGTGCTATCTTTCTAGTCTGCCATGTCAAAGGAAGTTACACCAATAAGGACATTCCCTCCTCTGGTGGTTTTGCTATCCTCGCAGGTTTAAACTAAAAATGTATATACATATTAAATAAAACAACAAATATTTCTTTTTGGGTTTTTATTAAAAAAATAATAATAATATAATACAGGAAGATAACAAAGATAAATCAATAATTTTAGATAAATTAAGAATTGAGAGTCCCTCCAAGATCTTTTTGAACCTATCCTCTTGGAGAGGTTTGGTAAAAATATCTGCTAATTGATTTTCAATGTCAATAAAAATCAGTTCTAAATCCCCTTTTTGCACATGATCTCTTATAAAATGATGTTTAATTTCAATGTGCTTAGATCTAAAATGTTGAATGAGATTTTTAGACAGATTTATTGCACTTGTATTATCACAGAAGATGAGAATTTTTGCGTACCTTAGTGAGTAATCCTCAAGTTGATTTTTTATCCAAAGTAATTGTGAGAAACATTGAGCAGCTGATACATACTCTGCCTCAATAGTTAAAGAGCAACGGTACATTGTTTTTTTCATGACCAACTTATTAGGGATTTACCAAGAAATTGGCAAGCACCACTTGTTCTTTTTCTTTCAACTTTGTCTCCCGCGTAGTCGACATCACAATAAGCTATGAGGTCAAGATTGGAACATTTCTTGTACCATATTCCCAGATTTATAATGCCAACAAGATATCTAAAAATCCTTTTTACTGCAGTGAGATGAGATTCTTTAGGAGATGATTGAAATCTTGTATAAAAAATGACTACAAAGACTATGTCTGGTCTGCTGACTATTAAATACAACAAGGATCTTATCATCTCTCTATACTCTTTTTCAGATATTGGATTTCCTTCATCATCTTTGTGGAGTATGGAGGATGGGTGCATAGGAGTTTTCATACTCTTGGCTGAACTCATGTTATATTTGTTAAGCAAATCCTCGATGTATTTTTCTTGTGATATAAAAATACCATCCTCTCGTTGTTTGATTTGCAAACGAAGGAAGAATTTCAATTCCTCCATCATACTCATCTGAAACTCACTTTGCATGAGGTTTGAGAAATCTTTACACATCTTCATTTGTGGATCCAAAGATTATGTCATCGACATATATTTGAACAATCAATAAATCCTTTTCACGTGTCTTCTTGAAAAGAGTAGTATCAATTTGTCCTCTAATGAATCCATTTTCTTTTAAAAAAGAGCTTAATCTCTTATACCAATCTCTAGGGGCTTGCTTTAAAACATAAAGAGCTTTTGAGAGTTTGAACACATGGTTCGACCTCTTCTCATCCTCAAACTTAGGAGGTTGACGAACATAAAAATTAACAATAAGTAAACCAATCTCAAATTTATGAAGAAAATGAGTTAATATTATAAATAAAAATTGGTTCTTTAAAGTTAAAGAACATAAAATGGATCAAATGGTGATGTAAAACAACTATGTAGTTAACCTTTCATAGAAAATCTATTTTTTAGATTTTTCACAGAGGAAGAGTTAGGGTTTCCAAATAAAATTGGGGTTTTTAGTTTTCTTAATCAATTAATGAGAAATAAATGGAAAAATAACACACAACCACGAAGAACGAGAATGTCACGGTGGCGAATCAAGTTCTTACCTGTGATGTAGAATGTCACGGTGGCAAATCAAGTCCTTTTTTTTCTTTCTATTTTTCTTTATCGAGCTTGCTAATGTCATGTGCTAGTGGTTTGTCTTTTCTTTGTTTTAGATAACTATGCTGTAAAGCATGGATTATAATGATGATATTCTACTACAATTATATGAAGAGTGTGATACTTGTCTTATATATGGTATATGTCGCATGATTGAGGGGCAAATCTCGAGAGATACATTTTTAAAATAGCACCTTCAGATCCCTCAGATCTCTCATATATAGCCTCTTAGGTGTGACTTTTGCAGAGAAGGACATATGAATGGAAATTTTTCTGATGACCTTGCCGAACTAATAGAATATGAAGATATTTTTGTCAAAGATGCAGAAAACAACGAGTGTTACATTAAAAAGATCAATTGGGAACAAATTCTGCCTCATAAAATTCTATCCAAAGAATCAGATGACAAAGACTTTCACATTACAGACATTTTGGTTGAATTCATGAAGAATAACATGGTTTCAATTGAATGATTTGAAAGTCAATGTGAGAAGTTATTTGAGCAAGTGGTTGAGTTTGAGAAGATCGAGGAGAAGTTGAAGATTGAAGATAATTTCATTGTTGTGGTAGAAGAAGATAAACAAGAGGAAAAGACGAACGAGGAAAAGGAAAAAGAAGAGATTGATAAAGTTCGAGATTCAATCTATGCCTTGTTCATCAATGTCCAATTGAGAAGGACATGGAAGCAATATCTTTTATTTCCCGAGTTCATGGAATTTCTACAAAACAAAAAGAAGAAGAAGGATGATGTGTTCTTCCTGTCATATATGCCACCTTGACAATAGTTGAGGCGTCAAGCTAATAAATTTAAAGAAGCACTTCATAGGAAGCAACCCACATGTAGAGGTAACTTTTTTTTTTTTTTTTGCAATCTTATTTTTGTTATTTGAATTTGTTTCTATCTAATTGTGTCTAAACATGCACCATGATGAAGAATTATTAACAACTTGCATTGGGTCTTAAGTTTTCTATTTGGGACTTTGAAATTTAAACTATATTTCTTTGATCATATCATTTCTCAATTTGATAAGTTTCACTAATGCATGAATTATTGAGTTTGAAAAGATGGAGGAGAAGTTGAAGATTGAAGATAATTTCATTGTTGTGGTAGAAGAAGATAAACAAGAGGAAAAGACGAACGGGGAAAAGAAAAAAGAAGAGATTGATAAAGTTCAAGATTCAATCTATGCCTTGTTCATGAATATCCAATTGAGAAGGACATGAAAGCAACATCTTTTATTTCTCGAGTTCATGGAATTTCTACCAAACAAAAAGAAGAAGAAGAAGAAGAAGAAGAAGAAGAAGAAGAAGAAGAATGATGTGTTCTTCCTGTCATATATGCCACCTTGACAATAGTTGAGGTATCAAGCTAATGAATTTAAAGAAGTGCTTCATAGGAAGCAACCCATCTATAGAGGTAACTTTTTTTTTTGTAGTCTTATTTTTATTATTTGAATTTGTTTCTTTCTAATTGTGTGTAAACATGCACTATGATGAAGAATTATTAACAACATGCATTTGGTCTTAAGTTTTCTATTTGGGACTTTGAAATTTAAACTCTATTTCTTTAACCATATCTTTGCTCAATTTGATAAGTTTCACTAATGCATGCATTGTTGAGTTTGAGAAGATGGAGGAGATGTTGAAGATTGAAGATAATTTCATTGTTGTGGTAGAAGAAGATAAACAAGAGGAAAAGACGAACGAGGAAAAGAAAAAAGAAGAGATTGATAAAGTTCAAGATTCAATCTATGCCTTGTTCACCAATGTCCAATTGAGAAGGACATGGAAGCAACATCTTTTATTTCTTGAGTTCATGGAATTTCTACCAAACAAAAAGAAGAAGAAGGATGATGTGTTCTTCCTGTCATATATGCCACCTTGACAATAGTTGAGGCGTCAAGATAATGAATTTAAAGAAGCGCTTCATAGAAAGCAACCCACATGTAGAGGTAACTTTTTTTTTTTTTTTGCAATCTTATTTTTGTTATTTGAATTTGTTTCTTTCTAATTGTGTGTAAACATGCACTATGATGAAGAACTATTAACAACTTGCATTTGATCTTAAGTTTTCTATTTGGGACTTTGAAATTTATACACTATTTCTTTGATCATATCATTGCTCAATTTGATAAGTTTCACTAATGCATGCATTGTTGATTACTCATTGGTTGTTGAAGTCTCACTCAAATTTTTTTTTTATAAAGAAACTAAATAAATTTTGTAGTGGTATGGTTGGCATCATTTAGATAGTTCATACTCTTTTTTATTATCCTAGCTGTGAGATTTTGAGCCTAAGAACTTAAATTATATGTTGTGTGATAATCCAGACATGTGTTATCCCTTTAGAACTTGCACTAATTCTGACTTGCATCACTTGTAACTTATGCATACACTAAGGCAATTTTTTTTGGTCGTTTGAGCCTCTCTAACTACCTTATGAATATTTTGTCCTTTGTTAGCTCCTTTGAGCCTTGCCCTTTTATTTCGGTTACTAGCCACACTACAAGCCCAATACCTAATTTTAATTAAATTACCTTACTTGGAGTTAGGTAAATTTTTTTTTTATTGTCTTGATAAAGTTCTAAGTTTGGAGTTGTTCATGGTGTATCAAACTTTTAAGTTTGGGGCGGTGATTCTCACCAAAAGAAACAAAAGAAAAAAAAAAAGAAGAAGAAAAAGAAAAAATCAAAACAAAAAGAAAAAAAAAAGAAGGAAAAAAAAACTCTTTGTGTATTTTGATAAATAATATCTTTTTGATTCTTTTGTCAATGTTTGAGAATCTCCACAATGAAAAGGTGAATAAAAATAAAAGTAGTAGAATAATTTGAAAATGTATGCCTAACTCCAAGTAGTAAAGCCTACTATCCCAAAATGTCATACCTTTACCTAAGCCCCATTACAACCCGAAAGTCCTCCAAAAGTGTACGTGTTTGCTGCATTGTGATTGCTAATTAGAATTTTTTCAAGCCTATGATAGTGTGATGCATGTTCTAGAATTTGAGTTATAAATTCATAACCCTTGTGAGATAACGATACCAATATGACATTATATCATGTTGCTATCACGTAACCCAAGTCTGGTATAGCCATCGACTTATCTATTCCTTGAGCACTCAATCTTGAAATTTTCAATGAGTTCCGCATTGATTCTATATTGTCATCGAAAACATTGGAATAAATTTCTTGATATAGATTGATCTCATTATCCAATTGTATTCAAACTAAATGCCAAGATTCTTCAGTCCAACCTAACAATGTTGCAACTACGCGAAACCCACAATTTCCATTAGGCACAACATATATTATATCCTCAATATACTGATGTATAAAAGTAGGAAAATGTATCTTATATGGTTTGCCTTGGAGACAATTTAATGATACATACTTGGCTCAACATCAAGGATGGCTTTTTGGAATGACGATTTAATGATGCATACTTGGTTCTTCAACATCATATTCACAATATCCCAACTTTTACATAAGTCACCAAAACTAGTTGAAGGTGCAAACACAAGAAGGAGAGTTGAATTGTGTTTTCCAAAGTTAATAACTTTTTGATAATTTATAAATAAATTAAAAAAAAAACTAGTTTGGTTTTGGTGACTTACTTGGAGTAGAAGCAATTAGATTCAGAGATAGTAAGCAGTGAAAGCATAAATAATTTGACACGTAGATATATCCTGGTTGACCACTAACTTGGCTACATCTAGTTCTCTCATTTAGAAGGCTTTAATCCACTTATTCAAATACCTTGAATTACAAAACACTTGACCCTCGAAGCCACTCTTCCCAAACAGCCTACAACCCCAAACTTTTGAGGAACTAACCACCTTGACCCTACAAGCCAAGTCTTCTCCTAACAACGTAACAACCCTAGATTGAAGAAGGAACTGAACCATTATCGGGTAGGATACAAAAGATTGAAACTTGAGTAGTTGCTTCTAACAAATCTGATAATAATAACTCTCGCTTTATAAGAAAAGAACACTCAGAAAATATTTCTAACTTGAACACGTGTTTCTCTCTTGAAACTCTAAGATGCATTGAGAACTTTGAGCTTGAGTTACTCTTTTTAGCTTTTCGATGCTTTTCTCCTTCAACCTTGAGTGTCTATTTATATTGAAAATTTGGGCTTCAATTTGTTTAAATTGAGTTTGTAAATTCTTCAGATTGATTATGTTCCTATTTTGTGCAGATTGACTTTGTAAATTCTTCAAATAAAATCTTCACCAAATGTTCATTAAATGTTGACAAAATATTCTTCAAATCTTGACCATGTCTTCTTTTTAATTTGGTCAAAGATTTTCTTCAATTATAAATATGAATCAAATTTTATTTTAGATTTTCATCAATTATAAATTTGAATAAAACTTATTTTAGATTTTCTTCAATTATAAATTTGAATCAAATCTTATTTTAGTTTTTCTTCAAAAACATTAATCTTCTTTCATACTCTTTGAAGTCAAATATATTGTTTTCATAAAATACTTTTGTTAATATCAAACTCTAAATGTAAAACCAACTTGGTTCTAACATTAATTTGCAGCATATTTTTCAATCTCCAATGAGCAGACTCAACTCTACAAATAAATTAAATAACATAAATTAAAATAAATTGCATAAATTAGTAAATCATATTTTCTAAAACAAAAGCAAATCATAATTAAAAAATACCTGTTAGATGTTGTGTTCCCCAAATGCATCACTCTATTGGTCCAATCCTTGACAAATCTTTCTTTGTAAGGTGTCAATCATGAATATTTCGCATAATCAACAAAAAGGATATTGTCGGCACACACTAGCTCAAAGTGTTGCAAGTGATGATCATATTCTTCCACACTAGTCGAATATACAATTTTTTTTTCCCATAAATCTATTACTTCATCTTGTCTATTCTTTTTCACATATTATTTTCATCTTGCCCCAACATTTTTTTTTTCAATATGAAAACAACATAACAAATGAATTGAAGTAGGAAACACAACATTACTAGCATTCATCATAGCAAGATCTCTATTAGTTATAATAACTTAAGAAATTAAATTCTCATAGATGAACAATTGTCTTACCTTTTTAAATGCACAGATGAAGTTATCTTGTTGCTCTTGTTCCAAGTAAACAAACCCAATCGAAAATGTCAAACTAGTAGATGTGAGACCGATAATTTCAAGTAATGGTAACCAATATCAATTTGTTTTGTATGTGCTCTCACATATCAAAACAAAATGAAATGTGTTTAACAACTTTGTATAATCAGGATGCGTCCAAAATATATCTCTCAAAACATCTGAATTCTCCTATCTTCTTGTCTTATGCCCATAATTTTCTTGTTGTATTAACTTCAACAAATGCTACATTTATGTGTATGAACCTCTCAATGATGATCGATAAGTACTCATTGCTTTATATATTTGACTGAGAATTATGAGATTATCTTTATTTCTCTCTTTCAAAGCGTTCAAAATGAATCTTAGTGCAAGCTTATACTTTGTCATGTCATTGATAAAGTCACTCTCTTATTCGTTTAAACACCCCAAATATGAATGATCGGTTAACATATCCAACAAATCATGATTGTGTATTCCACAACGAACACTAATTTTCCATTCTTCCTCGATACTTACCAATATACATATGATTTTAAACGGACATATTTTGTTGTGAGAACAAGTTACTGTTGATTTTGATTGATATTTTTCACCTCTTCGCATCCCAAAATTAATTTTTCTTTTCTTCCTCTATTTCCGATTGCTTTATCTGATTGAATGCTAATAATTAAATTCCATTTTGCCTTCCAATATTTTTTGCCCATTCAAATACAATTTCTCGAGTGGAAAATACATACAAAATATTTCAAATAAAATATCAATATATCTTTAATAAAAATTTCAGCGGTGGTGACTTATCAGTAATAATACCTGATCGATGGTGAATTTTTATGTAAAATCTATAATCGTTCTTGAAGCAGGAACCTCAACTCTACTCATACCTGATTTCAAAAGTAGTAATAAATTTAATTATTAATAATAATATTATAAATCCATTTTTTAAAATAAAATTTTAATTATTATTAAAATAATTATTTACATTTAGAAAATTTCATATAAATTGAAAGTTTCGAAAGTTTTGAATTTTTTGAAGTTTTTGAAATTGTATTATTTCAAAAATTTGAAAATTCCGAAGTTGTGTTTCGAAAATTTCAAATAGATTAAAAGTTTCGAAAGTATTGATGAATTCTGGAAAAATGCATTTTGAAAGTTTCAGATTTCTCAAAAGTTTAGAAAATGTCCAAAATTTATGAAAAATTACATTTTGAAAGTTTCATGTTTAACAAAAGTTTCGGAAATGTAAAAAAAACTCACTTTTTTTTATATTTCAAAAGTTTGAAAATTTTCGAATGATAAGGTAGATTTTGTAATTTTCGAAAGAGGGGGTTAATAGTGGAGTGGTAAATTTTTTTGAGTATTTTATACGTATTAAAAAAAGGGGAAAATGGTATTTTCAATGAGAATGAGGGGTGAGAAGTACAGGTGGGAGGTGCACAGTACAATCCTCTCCTTTTAAACTATGAAAATTTTTATCCCTCTAACATTTGGGTTGGGTTCAATAATTAATGGACTTATGCAATTGACAGCTCTAGGTTTTAGTTTGAAGATGAAACAATCATAAATAACAACCAATAGAATTTAAAATTGTGATTGAAAAAACAGTCAATCCAAAGTTTTCGACAAGTATTGAGTTTGATTCAATCATTAACCATAAATAAACATCTGTGTTAATTTCACTTTATTACTTATAAATGGAGCTGTCAAAAAAGCCTTTAAATGCAAGGCCCTTAATTTTTTTTTAAAGTCCCGGCCCATTATTTCATGAGGCTTAAGAGAGCGGGCTTACAGGCCCCCAACATTTTGTTAATTTTTAAATTTTTGATTTGAAAAATTTTTGAAATTTATTTTCTTAAAAAAAAAGTTCTAAAAAAACTGTGAGAAAAATTAAAAAAAAAAATTCTCGAAAAAATTCGAAATTCTTTCTCGAATAAAATTAAATTTCAAAAAAAAAAATTAAATAAGTTTTTATCAAAAAAATATGAGAAAAAAATTGATTGATTTTTTTAAAAAAGTGAGCCTATAAGCCCACTAAGCCCACAAAATTTTCGGGGGCTTTGTTTTGAGGCCTTTTAAATTATAGATTTTTTTGACTCCTCCAACATGTTAGTCAGAACCAATAATTATGGGGCTTGTCAAATTGACAGCTCTACTTATAACTACAACAATAAACTCACTATAATCCAAAATTTCAATTCTAGAAATGCTTCTAGAACGAAGATTAACAAACTTAAATGAATTAAGCAAACATTAAACTTAAAACTTAAAATAGAAAAAGGTGTTGCCTAAACCAAAACTCTTATTTGTCTAAACCTAATTTCTCAAATAATACTTCTCCAAATTACTTGAGTTCCCTCAAAAACCCTTAACCATAACTCGTGAATCATAACGCGTGGAACACAACCTTTTTTGATGCATCAATATCTCTCGCCTGAACCAAAACTCTTTTCTCGACTTCCACGACAATGCCTGAACGATGCTTTCCCCACACTAAATCCTTGCCTTTCGCCTGAACGACGCCTCTCGTCATCGTCTCTATACAGCCTCTCGTGGCCATGTCTTTAGAAAAGGTCGGGTCTTAGCCTCTCTCCATCTTCTCTTTACATATTGCAATGCTTAATCTCTCCATAAGCTCGTGTCTTCCTTAACCCTCTCTAAAAGTTCACACATGAAATAATATGCTTCATCCATCTTTTTTTCATGCTTCAATTTGTATTTTGATGTGTTTCAGTTCATGTCCTATAGTGTATTATGTGTGGTGTGATTTAAGTTTTCTTTTTACAGACAAATTAGTTGTAATTTTTGTTTGTTGTAGTTATATGCTTCGTCTATCTTCTTTTTACTATATTATGTTTGTCGTATCAAACTATTTATTGATAATAAAAACAATGTCTTCTTTTTCTTTACAAGCCAAATTAGACCTGTATTATGTTTGATGTATTATGTTTGTTGTATAAACCTGTATTATATTTGATGTATTAAGTCTAATATGCTTGGATAAAATTTGGGTTTGTATTTAAGATCTTATCTCTAATCCTAGTTAGCATCACTAGTAAGCTCACTTATTATCGATCAAGGAGTCCTGGTACGATGCACGTACTTACTGCGACGTTCCTGGATGTGGAAACACCTTCGATAGGTGTGTCACTCGTTTCCCCGAAGGTTTTTAGGTCTTTTCGACACACACTCACTTAACCTATTTATTTTATTTATTATTATTACAAAACCACTTAACCCCTTTTCCGCAGCCAACATGGTGTATTCAGTTTCTCAGTTTTTTTTTCTCTTCCTCAATTTCACTTCACACACATTCATTTTATTGTTTCTCTCTTTCACACACGTTCATTTTTCTTTTACGTTCTAACTAGTCTTCATTTTTATTCTTTGTAACTAGTTTGTTTTGCCTTCTGTTTTTGTCCCTAATACGATTACCCTTTTACTATTATTAGTTTGCTTGATACACTAGAATAGTTAAATAGTTTTATACAAATGTGTAGATCCATGGCTCTACTTGTGAACAAAAAGTAATTCGAAATAGGTATTTGCAGTTGCTTTCAATGTTTGGAATGAATGCCTTTTTGTTGCAAGTTGGGAACATTCTTTGTTGACATAATCTATGCTTTCCATTAATCAAACATTATTTCGTAACAGAATGTTTACATAGTAAACATTATTTTTCACACGCCAAAACAAAAGATTTAACATTATCCTAATCATGATACTTTAAAAGTCAAAAGTTAATTAAATTTGATTTGTTTTTTTTCCTTGTGTATGTGTTTCTCAAAAAGTGGGGTTAAAATTTTCATTCAAATAGATTATACTAATTTTTCTTGAAAAAGAGTGCACACCAAGAGTTTATCGCGTGAGACTATCTATGAAGTTAGATATCAAGTCGAAATTTTTTGATGTTGCGGTCATAACTGCTACTGCAAGCTATTTTTTAAAATATTTCGAACATATTCTAATATGATTCATTGGCTTTATATAAGCTAATAAAATCTACACTTCATTAATACTCTTCTACTCAGTTCATTGTTTTAATATATTCATCTACACTTAATTGTATTGCTCTGCATCTAGTTGAATTGAATTCAATTGATTCTATATATGTTGTTTGTTGTGTGACACCCTAAATCCGAAAATAGTATATATAATAATTTATATTATATTCCTATAAAATTTGCAACGGATAAATAAAAATATATTTCTAAGAAAATAAAAACTTTATATTTAATTTAGAATATCACATTTCTTAAAAATAAAAATAAAAATACTTTAAACTTATTTTATCCTTTAATATAGTGCAATCTTGATAAACTTGATTTAAGTATAATTACTTGATTTAATTCTAAAAACTTACTAGTACTTCTAAGGTTTTCATACAAAAATTTAATTCAAATTAAATATGTAAAATACAAATTAAAACTCTTTTCCCGGTATCACCTATCAGAGCGGGGTTTCTTCCAAACTTGAACTTCAAGACTCATTAACCTGTAATAACTGCGATTTCGCAAATGCAGGGCCCAACAAGTGAAACACAAACAACGAAGGAGGTGAGTTTCGAAATCATGATAACAGTATAATACAAGTAAGAAGAACACACAAACAATCATAATTGGATTGTATCATTACACAAATATTCCTTCAAGAAAATATCACATTTAAAGGTCAAAATCACTCAAGGAAAATCAATAGATTTCATTGTAAAATCAAATTGTTTAAGAGAAATTATCACCACATATGTTACATATCAATAACAACAAAACAATTACAATAAAATGCAATGCTATGCATGAGCTTAGACTCTACTTCATAATATGGTACCATTCTAACTCTGAAGTACTTGGTTAGGAGGCTTGATACTATGCCACCATCCCGGAGGACGGACAATTCAAATTGGTCCTGTCCTCATTGATCCTCTCAACTCACCCCGAAACACATATACGTGACAGTCGAGGTAAGCGTGTGTTGCATGGTACCTCCAAGTCACCTAGGAATTCCCCACCCGAATACCTCCAAGGTCTAACAATCTTGTCTTAATGCTCGACAACAAACCGTCATGATCAGGCTCATTCAGTTGTACTTCCCTGGAATCACTAGGCTTGTCAGGCCCTACCTATATGATGACAAAATAATCTTCACTTCACAAATTCTCAATATTTATTTTCTCCCCTCGTTGTCTTATGATACTCCATTAAGACCATAATCTCAAGCACAAATTTGAATCATAATTATTTCACCAACTATGGGGTTACTTCAATATTCTCATCACAAATTCAGAACATCGCTATCATTAATCATATCTTATCACATACACTCATCATAAATTTATAGCATCATTATCATCAACCATACATCATCACATAAACTTATCACAAATTTATATCATCATTATTATTAATTATACATCGTCATAATCACATAAACTTATCAAAATGAGTTCACTTTTTATTATCACATCACATAAACATGTCTAATCAAACATATACATAAAATTCAATCGACATCCAATATCACAATAATATCAAATATCTCACATTTAATAAAAATAAATCAAACATCACAATAATATCAAATATCACACATTTAACGAAGTTAAATCAATCAACACCTTATAAATATTTCTATTCCATATTTTAATCTCACAATTCCCATATTTTCACATTAATCAATTTATCATTCAAAGGGCTACTGCCGTACGTAGCTAGCCCCAAATGAATTGTTGGGAAATACGGTTTTCCCGTTCATCTCGAATTATATTATACTCATGAATTCAAATGTTCTCTCACCCCTTACCTTACTTTGACGCTTTCACACACGAATACGGTTTCACGAGAAAACAACCCTTGTTCATTGACTTTTTGTCCTTCAATCTATCTAACTCGACAATTTATGGATAAACGTTAAAAATAAATTTTGAGAAGATACTCTAAAAACTAAATTCGAAATTCGGTCAAGGAAAATTACCATAAATCAGAAACCCAATTAGTGGGTAATATAGCCACTTTTCACACGGTTGTTTTGGCGTTGGTTTCACTCAAATCGGGCTTACGGTGAAAGAGAATGGTGCAAAATAACGAATTCTTCAAACGAAGAAGTCGGGTATTTTAGAGAGAAATTAGGGTTGTTAAAAATCTAAAAAATTATGTTTAATTTGTTAGAAATATGGCTATTTGTTAGACATATGTTCTCTCGTTTTTTGAAGTTCTTGACAAACATACAATTGTATAAATAAACCTAACAGTGTGAATTGAGAAAATTTCAGGAAAAATCCGTTCAATCCTACAAACTTGAAACATTGCTTGGAACTCAAGAAATCAACAAAACCTTGAAGGTCTACAAGCAAATCGATTAGTAAAATCGATTCTGCAAAAGGGTTGATTGTTATTACACTGTCTGGAATTAATCAATCGATTGGCACAATCGATCTGCACAACTTTATGAAAGTTCAAACATGCCATCAATCGACTTGGTAAATCGATTGATACACTTATCAGAAAATAAATTGTGCAAGTTAGAGAGCCAGTTTGCCACAAATCGATTTGGCAAATCGATTGTTTAATTCACTAAGACAGAACTGATAGTTTACATCGATTAGACAAATCTACTTAAATTCTTATTAAAAATGAAAATGTGCAAGTCAGTAGCTCACCTTGCAAACTAGTCGATTTGGCAAATCGATTATTCAATCATTTTCTTATGTTATGTTTTTGTCTACATCGATTGACCAAATCGAATGTGAATGTTCCAGAACCAAACCAATGCTAATAAATCGATTAGGCAAATCGACTTACCAAAATATATTTCAAAAAGAACTTGGTCTGGAACATCCATAATCGATTAGTTCAATCTACTTACTTACTTCTGTTATATTGAAGTTGGCATCAATCGACTTGGTAAATCGATTGCTTAAACCAACTTGTTGTAATGAGCTTCAGACTTAATTTTACAATCGGTTAGGCACATCGATTGGTGAAAATCACTGTGTCTCTGGAACCAGTGAAATCGATTGACTAAAGCGATTTGCACAAAAAGTTTTAGAAACAGAGATGACTGTAATAGTTGAATCGATTACATACATCGACTGTTTTGATCTCGTTGTTTGAACAAAACATCCCAAGTCGATTATGCACATCGATTCAGACATTCACTTTCATCATAGTCTGGAGAACTCATTTAAAAGAATCGATTAGTTAAATCGATTATGTTGTGCAGTTTCAAGATTCAAGAAAAACAAGATTCGCGAAATCGATTGCATAAATCGATTAGGGTGCTTTATAACTTTAATGAATGGATTGGCTAAATCGATTCATATGTTGTTTTTCCTGAAACTATATAAACTGCTTTGGTACTCTTATTCCAAAAGAGAATAATACGAATATAGATTCATTGAACAATACAATAACTTTTGATAATTCATTTTCAGAGCTACAACACGTGAGATAACTTTTTCACAACCATTATCAATTGGATATCCTTTCTCAATCATGGACAATCAACTTGTAATCATTGAAGATTGGAAAAGACTAATTTGAGAAAGACTACTTTTGGAAGAAGCAAGATCAAGATATTTGTATATTTGATTTGCTTCATAGTTTGTGATACTCTTTTGTAACAAATTTTCTTTGCGAAAATCCAGCTGCGACTGGTGGCGTTCTTCGGGGTTGAGGGCTGTCAACAAGAAGACGCTTGACTGAATTCTTGGTCAAGTTTATGGGACTTAAACTTGGGAATTCAGGGAAGGGAAGATAGAACGAGTAGAATAGTTTAAGATTGGTGTGAGGCACTGTGTGAAAATCTGTAAACTGATTCTAAAAAGGTTCTATTGGAAAGGCTAAGATCTTGTTGGATCTTAGGACTGGATGTAGGCTGTCAAGGGACAGCTGAACCAGGATAAAATTCGGTGCAATCTTTCCTATCCCTCTTCTTTAATTTTCAGCATTGTTTAATTATTTGTTTTGCATGCTCCTTGAATAAATCTTGTATGTGATTTTAAGTTTCCGCTGTGCTTGTAAATTGTATGATTGGTGCATAATTAGAATAGGGAATTATGTCTAACTAGTTGGAGTTGATCTTAATTCTCTTGTGATTAATCAAAAAGAAGTCATAGTTTTCCAACAATTGGCATCTGAGCCTGACTTTTTTAGAGAAAAACTCATAAAAGAAAATGACTTCTTTGGATTTCCTAGGGGAAGGAGCATCTCTAACCAGACCCCCTGCCTTTAATGGTACAACATACATGTACTGGAAAGAAAGAATGCTTATCTTTCTGGAAGCTTGTGGGCTGGACATTTTAGATGCAGTGGAAAATGGTCCTTACATTCCTAAAATTGCAGGTATTGATGGATCATCATGCATTATCAAACCAAGAGCTGACTGGTCTGATGATGATAAAAAGAAAGTTGGTTACAATGCTAAAGCAAAGAATATCATAACATCAACTTTAAGTGCAGAAGAATTCTTCAGAGTGTCAAACTGCAAAGGAAATGTGGGACACTTTGCAAGAAACACATGAAGGTACTACAGATGTCAAACGGGCAAGAACAAATACACTTATGCACGAGTATGAACTTTTCTGCATGAAGAAAGATGAATCTATAAATGATCTACAAACCAGATTCACCCACATTATCAACAATCTACATGCCCTGGGAAAAATTGTGGATAATGAACAGCAGATAGGAAAAGTCATGAGGTGTTTGTCAAGAGAATGGCAACCCAAAATAACTGCCATTGCTGAGTCTAAAGATCTTGCCAACATGACTATAGCTACATTGTTTGGAAAACTGAGGGAGCATGAAATGGAATTACATAGACTCAATGAAGCTGAACTAGGTGACAGAAAACGAAAAGGGTTGTCATTGAAAGCTCAAACAAGTTAGTCCAAATTTGAACATGAGAGCAGCTCAGATGAATCTAGCAGTGAAGATGATGAGGAACCTAAACTTGGGCTACTTGTCAAAAAGTTTAAGAAATTTCTGAAAAGAAAAGACAGTAAATTCAGAAAACAATCCAGCTCAAAGAACAATGACAGTAAAACAATCACATGTTACGAGTGTGGAAAAACTGGTCATATCAAGGCTGATTGTTACAAGCTGCAGAACAAGAACAGAAATTCCAAAACTAAAGGCAAGGAATCAGTCCGGAAAAACAGAAAAGCATATGTTGCATGGAATGACAATGAAGAATCCTCTACATCTTCAGAAACTGAAGAAGCTAATCTGTGTCTCATGGCTAACACGGATTCGGAATCAGAAAGCGAGGTAAATTCCCAATATAATCCTTCTTTTGATGAATTGCAAGATGCATTTAATGAATTGCATGATGAATATGTTAAATCTGTTAAGCAATTAATTAATACCAAGAAAATGCTTGAACAACAATGCATGTTGCATGATCAAATGAAAACTGATTATAGGAATATTGAGGACTTGTGTGAACAATTGAAAAAGGACTCACATGATAAATCTGCCAAATGCATTGAACTTGAGAACTCTGTTGCATTATTAAAGTCTGATTTATTGAAACTTTCTAGTAGCAAAGATAAATTGAATGATATTCTTAGCAACCAGAGAAATGTCAACATAAAATCTGGACTTGGATATAACAAGAATATGCATGCTAATCATAATAAAAATAAACATGGCATAGGATATGGTAATGTTAATCATAACCAAAAATTTGTGAAACCTAGCCACATGCATAATGCTTTTGTCAAACCAAAACAATATGTCTCCTCTACTGTCACTTGTCACTTTTGTTGTAGAAAAGGACATTTTGTCTACAACTGCAAATTAAAAAGACTTGCAAATAGAGGATACAAACAGATTTGGAGAATTAAGACAAAAGATGGTAAAACTGACCCCCAGGACCCAATGTGAATTGGGGACCTAAGTTCATTTTCTAATTGTATTGCAGGTATGCTTGAGATCCACTAAACACCAATGGTATCTTGATAGTGGATGCTCAAAGCACATGACAGGGGACAAGTCAATGTTTCTGTCCCTGAATTTAAAAGAAGATGGATTTGTAAAATATGGAGATAACAATAAAGGCAAGATATGCGGTGAAGGTAACATCGGAAACGAATCAACTGTCATAATTAAAAATGTCTTATATGTGGAAGGGCTGAAACATAATCTTCTAAGTATAAGTCAGCTATGTGACAATGGATTTCAAGTAAGCTTTTCACCACTTTCTTGCATAATTGAGAACAAGCATGATAAAAGCATGAAATTAGTAGGTGATAGAATTAATAACATTTACATGCTGGACTTGAATACTATGCCTGCTGATTCTACTTGTTGCTTACTATCTAATGCTGATGAAACTTGGTTATGGCATAAACGCATTGCACACATTCATGTAGACCATTTAAATAGACTTGTTAGCAAGCAGCTAGTCATAGGCCTTCCCAATAGAAAGTTTTCTAAAGATAGGCTGTGTGATTCTTGTGTGAAGAGTAAGCTTGTCAAGTCTACTTTTCCCCCAGTTGATATGGTCAAAACCAATAGGGTTTTGCAACTTATCCACATGGATTTGTTTGGACCATCTCAGATTAGAAGCTTTGGTGGCAACCTGTATGGATTTGTGTTAATTGATGACTATTCTAGATTTACTTGGACTTATTTTCTAACTCATAAAAGTGACACATTTTCTGTTTTCAAAAAGTTTGCAAACTTGGTTCAAAATGAAACAAGTCAGAAAATTATTTCTATCAAAAGTGATCATGGAGGTGAATTCCAAAATGATTCTTTTGACAAGTTTTGTGAAGAAAATGGCATTCAACATATGTATTCTGCCCCTAGAACACCACAGCGAAATGGTGTTGTAGAGAGGAAGAATAGGTCCCTAGAGGAGTTAGCTAGGACCATGTTGAAAGATTCAAATACTCCCAAGTATTTCTGGGCTGATGCAATTAACACTGCCACACATGTTGTCAACAGGGTTTTGATTAGGCCTATACTTAAGAAAACTCCTTATGAGTTGTTCAAGGGTAGAAAGCCTAATATTGCTTACTTTAGAGTGTTTGGTTGCAAGTGCTTTGTCTTGAATAATGGTAAAGAACACCTAGGCAAGTTTGATCCCAAGGCAGATGAGGGTATCTTTCTAGGTTATTCCCAAACTAGCAAAGCCTATAGAATCTATAACAAGAGGACAAAAACAATAGAAGAAACTGTTCATGTGAAATTTGATGAAACTTTTAAAGAAAACTTGAACAACACTCCTTCTATTGTTAATGCCCCCTTAGATGAAGTTATAGATTTTGACCCTTTAGAACCCAAAGAACCTGTACCTCCAGCAAACAGTGAGTGTGTTGAACCTATTAGAATAGATGAGTTACCTAAGGAGTGGAAGTTCAATAGAAACCATCCCATAGATAACATCATAGGTGACATCTCCAAAGGGGTAGCTACTAGAAGGAACCTTGGACACTTTTGTAACCTAGCAGCCTTTGTATCTCAGATTGAGCCTAAGACCATTAAGGAAGCCTTGCTAGATAGTGAGTGGATACTTGCTATGCAAGAGGAGTTGAACCAGTTTGAGAGAAACCAAGTGTGGCAGCTAGTACCTAAACCAGAAAATAAGCACATCATAGGAACTAGGTGGGTTTTTAGAAACAAACTAGATGAGAATGGTGTGATCACAAGGAACAAAGCTAGACTAGTAGCCAAGGGTTATAGTCAGGAAGAAGGGATAGACTTCGACGAAACCTACGCCCCTGTAGCTAGGTTATAGGCTATTAGGATTCTTCTGGCTTATGCTAGTATTATGGACTTTAAGCTATTTCAAATGGACGTTAAAAGTGCTTTTTTGAATGGTGAAATCCATGAGGAGGTATATGTTAGTCAAACACCTGGATTTGAGAATCCAGATTTTCCTAACCATGTGTTTAAACTAACAAAAGCCCTCTATGGATTGAAACAAGCCCCTAGAGCTTGGTATGAAAAACTGAGCAACTTCCTCATTAATCAAAACTTTTTAAGAGGCAAAGTTGACAAAACTCTTTTCATTCAAACTAATGGCAAAGATATCTTGTTGGTCCAAGTTTATGTGGATGACATAATCTTTGGATCAACAAATGACCAGTTGTGCAAAAATTTTGAAAATTTGATGAAAGGTCAATTTGAAATGTCTATGATGGGTGAACTGTCATACTTTTTGGGATTTCAAATTAACCAATCTAAGCAAGGTATCTTTATTAGCCAAACAAAGTATTGTAATGACTTAATAAAGAAATTTTCATTTGATAGCTTCAAGCCCATAGATACTCCTATGAGTCAAGGAAATCTTTTAGATAGAGATGACCTAGGCAAACCAGTGGATGTTTCAAGGTATAGAGGCATGATAGGATCATTGTTATATCTCATAGCAAGCAGGCCTGACATTATGTTCAGTGTTTGCATGTGTGCGAGATATCAATCTAATCCTAAAGAGTCTCACCTTAGTGCAGTTAAGAGGATTTTCCGGTATTTAGTTGGGACTAGGAGCCTTGGGTTGTGGTATCCAAAGGGATCAACTTGTTCTTTGGTAGGTTACTCGGATTCAGACTTTGCAGGTTGCAAATTAGATAGGAAAAGTACTTCTGGTACTTGTCATTTGCTAGGTAATTCACTTGTGTCTTGGTTCAGCAAGAAACAAACCAGTATTGCCTTGTCAACAGCTGAAGCTGAATACATTGCAGCTGGTAGTTGTTGTGCTCAGATCATGTGGATGAAGCAGCATTTGTTAGATTTCGGCGTGGACTTAGGAACTGTTCCCATCTTGTGCGACAACACAAGTGCGATCAGCATCACTAAGAATCCAGTTATGCATTCCAGGACCAAGCACATTGAGATTCGTCATCACTTCATCCGAGATCAGTTTCAAAGTGGCAACATCAAGTTAGAATATGTCAACACAACTGAGCAGTTAGCAGACATATTCACCAAAGCCTTGCCAAAGGAAAGCTTCCATCACATAAGGATGAAACTAGGCATAATAGATCCTAATCAGATCTGAGTTATGTGTCTAATCGACTGGAACAATCGATTATCCTGGGGTTACACAGGAAAATGTTTTTACAAAATCGATTGCACTAGTCGACTTGACCCATAATATGTCTATTTTTCTTAAGTTTATGACTCGAAGTCGATTTGGAAAAGCGATTGTGTTATGTATGGTTGGAAACTTCATTCAAAATAATCGATTTGGACAATCGATGCTCTTGCAACTCAGTCTCTGGACTGAGAGGAAAGGTTTCTGAACAAGCTCGAAATCGATTTGGGAAATCGATTGTCAGAATTGGTTTGATTTTCTTTTTAAAAGGATCGATTTGGGTAATCGATGCTGTGAAAAGTGAGCTTCTGGTATGATTTGTAAGTTTTCTAAGCTAAGTCGAAATCGATGTGGGTAATCGATTTGTGGTCAACATGATCAGTTCTTCACTCAAAGGAATCGATGTGGGAAATCGATGCTGAGATGAAGCTCTACCTGAACTGTCATTTGAAGCTTCTGGACTGATACGAAATCGATTCGGGAAATCGATTAAGTAATTGTGGACATCGATTTGGGTAATCGACTGACATTATTACTGTTACAGAGTTTTTTTTTCTAGCCGTTACGTGTCTTTTGATCTTCCCCAGCAACGGTAACTAAATCGATTGGGGAAATCGATGTACATACCCAGCAGTATAAAATGAATAGTTTCAATCGAACCACAACATCGATTCATCTCTTTTCCAGCTCTCAAACCTCTTCAATCTCAATTTTCTCTTCTTGTTCTGATCTACTCAACCTTCCTCTTTTCCCTCTCTACGTCAGATTAATCCTAAATCTCTAAAAATGGCAAGAGTTAAGCGCACATCACCATCTACACCCTCCACTTCATCTTCTTCAAGTACACCATCACCACCTCCAACTCTTTCAAAACGGGTTTCCATTCCAACACACAAGATTTCAGCACAAGACAAAGGAAAAAATATTGCTATAGACCAAGGGAAATCGAAGAAAAGGAAGGACCCTCCAACTGAAAAGTTGCTGGATGATGCAATGAAGGAGGTAATCCAGAAGAAGAAGAAGAAGGTTACTTCTTCAACTCCACAGAAAAAGTCTACACCCCAGAATAAAGCAACTCCTACACCAAAGGCCACTCAAAGCAAGTCAACTGAGGAATTCAAACTTCCTCAAGCGTTCATCAAGCGCAAGATTCATGAAGCAAGAGTTCTGGACTTCCAGTACTTCGACAGTGATGGTTTTACCTTTCAAAACCATCTCAGATTTCATGGTTTGGAAGATTTTCTATCCTGTTCTCTCGATGCTTATCCAAACCTGATTCGGGCATTTTACTCCACGTTCAAAATGACGGATTCTGGTTTCAAAGCAACGGTGAAAGGCAAGAAAATTTCCATGACATACGAGGAGTTCTCGAATCTGTCGGGACTTCAGTACCATGGGAACTCTGTCGATGGCAGCACCGAAGCCGACGCTGCTAATGACGGCTGGGAAGAGACTCTGGAGAGGCAACAAGTCGTGCAGGACCTGATGGTTGAAGGCTTTGTGGAATCCGTTTCACTTCCTATCGGCCAGATGAAGGTTCAGCATCGTATGCTGATGTATGCTCTCACCCGAATGCTCGTCCCACGCTCCGGCAATCATGCAGTTGTCCAAAGGTTGGACATAGTGTTGATGTGGGGTCTATGCAAGGAGCTCAAGATGAGCTGGGCATGGATTGTGCTTCGCCACATGCAGGAAGCAGCACAAGGCAAGCAGGTGCTTCCGTATCCACAGCTAATCACTAAGATTCTCACCCACTTCAAGGTCTCTCTAAAGGGTGAAGACGTGTCCAAAACCACTCTGACATTTGGCGAATCCATTGTGAACCAAATGCAGCTACGTAAGCTGAGTGGAATCTGGAGTAGACCTCAAGCTACTGCTGAACCAACCCAGCAAAGTGTTGAACCACCTACTGCTGAGCCTGTTTCAGCTGGGTCTGAGGTCCTCTCTAAACTCCTTGAGTTTATGGCAGCTCAGGCGACTCACAACTCCAAAATGGAGGAGTTGAATGTAAGGATGGATGCTGCAATTCAGGAGATCCAAGCCAACCAGAATCAGATGGCACAGGACATAGCAGCAATTCAGGAACATCTGGGCATTAAGTTGTCCTTCAGCGATGTTGCTGAAATTGGAAGGCAAGCAGCTGAAGAGCATACTCCTACTCATGTAGAGGTTGCTGTGACTCATGTTGAGGAGACACCTGCTGAGGGTAATACATCGGTCTCAACCTCATCCCCTGCTAATAATGAGGATCAGCCAACCATAGATGTTTAGGACATTAGTTTCTTTTTGGTGTTTGTTTATCTATATTGCCTTTCTGTGTAATTTTGTTTTTTGTTGGTTGTACTCTGTTGATAAATGAATATAAATGGTTTTGAAGTTAATTGCTTGTGTTAATCGCTGCATTGCATCTCATTTCATTTCATCTTCATGACTTCAAATGCGTGCCATACTATGTTTGATTTTGTTTATTGCACTGATAAAAGTTTCTTCTGGTTATAATCATAATAAACACTTGTTACTAATCCTTTACGTTTTTCAGAAATTCTTTTGCTACCATCTCAGGGGGAGCAAAATTGTTTTTTTTTTCTTTCCTTTTTGACTTATTTAACAAAAGGGGGAGAGAAGATTTTATAACTGTTTTTATAACTTGATTAGTAATTGGGTATACATACTCAGGGGGAGCTAGACTGTTTTATTTTCAGCATATTCCCTTGAAATGTTTCTCAAGTGTATAAAATTTGCATGTTTGTCAATTAAATCAAAAAGGGGGAGATTGTTAGAAATATGGCTATTTGTTAGACATATGTTCTCTCGTTTTTTGAAGTTCTTGACAAACATACAATTGTATAAATAAACCTAACAGTGTGAATTGAGAAAATTTCAGGAAAAATCCGTTCAATCCTACAAACTTGAAACATTGCTTGGAACTCAAGAAATCAACAAAACCTTGAAGATCTACAAGCAAATCGATTAGTAAAATCGATTCTGCAAAAGGGTTGATTGTTATTACACTGTCTGGAATTAATCAATCGATTGGCACAATCGATCTGCACAACTTTATGAAAGTTCAAACATGCCATCAATCGACTTGGTAAATCGATTGATACACTTATCAGAAAATAAATTGTGCAAGTCAGAGAGCCAGTTTGCCACAAATCGATTTGGCAAATCGATTGTTTAATTCACTAAGACAGAACTGATAGTTTACATCGATTAGACAAATTGACTTAAACTCTTATTAAAAATGAAAATGTGCAAGTCAGTAGCTCACCTTGCAAACAAGTCGATTTGGCAAATCGATTATTCAATCATTTTCTTATGTTATGTTTTTGTCTACATCGATTGACCAAATCGAATGTGAATGTTCCAGAACCAAACCAATGCTAATAAATCGATTAGGCAAATCGACTTACCAAAATATATTTCAAAAAGAACTTGGTCTGGAACATCCATAATCGATTAGTTCAATCTACTTACTTACTTCTGTTATATTGAAGTTGGCATCAATCGACTTGGTAAATTGATTGCTTAAACCAACTTGTTGTAATGAGCTTCAGACTTAATTTTACAATCGGTTAGGCACATCGATTGGTGAAAATCACTGTGTCTCTGGAACCAGTGAAATCGATTGACTAAAGCGATTTACACAAAAAGTTTTAGAAACAGAGATGACTGTAATGGTTGAATCGATTACATACATCGACTGTTTTGATCTCGTTGTTTGAACAAAACATCCCAAGTCGATTATGCACATCGATTCAGACATTCACTTTCATCATAGTCTGGAGAACTCATTTAAAAGAATCGATTAGTTAAATCGACTATGTTGTGCAGTTTCAAGATTCAAGAAAAACAAGATTCGCGAAATCGATTGCATAAATCGATTAGGGTGCTTTATAACTTTAATGAATGGATTGGCTAAATCGATTCATATGTTGTTTTTCCTGAAACTATATAAACTGCTTTGGTACTCTTATTCCAAAAGAGAATAATACGAATATAGATTCATTGAACAATACAATAACTTTTGATAATTCATTTTCAGAGCTACAACACGTGAGATAACTTTTTCACAACCATTATCAATTGGATATCCTTTCTCAATCATGGACAATCAACTTGTAATCATTGAAGATTGGAAAAGACTAATTTGAGAAAGACTACTTTTGGAAGAAGCAAGATCAAGATATTTGTATATTTGATTTGCTTCATAGTTTGTGATACTCTTTTGTAACAAATTTTCTTTGCGAAAATCCAGCTGCGACTAGTGGCGTTCTTCGGGGTTGAGGGCTGTCAACAAGAAGACGCTTGACTGAATTCTTGGTCAAGTTTATGGGACTTAAACTTGGGAATTCAGGGAAGGGAAGATAGAACGAGTAGAATAGTTTAAGATTGGTGCGAGGCACTGTGTGAAAATCTGTAAACTGATTCTAAAAAGGTTCTATTGGAAAGGCTAAGATCTTGTTGGATCTTAGGACTGGATGTAGGCTGTCAAGGGACAGCTGAACCAGGATAAAATTCGGTGCAATCTTTCCTATCCCTCTTCTTTAATTTTCAACATTGTTTAATTGTTTGTTTTGGATGCTCCTTGAATAAATCTTGTATGTGATTTTAAGTTTCCGCTGTGCTTGTAAATTGTATGATTGGTGCATAATTAGAATAGAGAATTATGTCTAACTAGTTGGAGTTGATCTTAATTCTCTTGTGATTAATCAAAAAGAAGTCATAGTTTTCCAACATAATTGAAGAGTTAAATGAATGAAATAACATACCCAAATTTGGATGGAAACAAAAAACTTTTACGGAACAGTTATCGATTACCCGTGTCAAACGATAGGTTGTTGTTGTGTTTACTCTTTGGTTCTACAGCTGCCCATCCAGCTCCCTTCACTTGTCTTTGTTTTATTTTATCAACAATCAGAGTTCATAGAGTCAAATCCGTTGGTCTCTTTATTTATGTTTTACTATTATTATTTTTATTTTGTTAAAATAAAATTAATAATTGTTTAATCTCCTTTCTAATATTCCTCTAAACACCATTTAGTTTTCCAAACATTACTACTATTTTATAAATTAGAGTAATTAAAATAATCAATATATATAAAAAAACATATTACTAATGACTGAAACTTCCGCATTCAAAATAATCCCTACAATTATACTTATTTCTCAAAATATTCATATTATAATAATACCATCATATTAGAAAATAGTCAAAATTATAACATAAATAAATATTACAATAATATTTTATGTTAATTACAAAATCATAATATATATATATATATATAACATCACAATTCCAAAATAAGTATATAAAAACTAAGAAAATCAAACACAATATTAC
>JBBPBT010000013.1:826368-875166 GCA_037974875.1 Cicer bijugum
ATAGATTCTAAAATAATTTTAACATCAAATTAATTATTTAAAATCCTATTTAATTAATAAAATATTTTAATTTCAAATTTAGGGTGTTACATGTTGTAACACCCCATTGTTTTTATATATGTTATATATGTGTCTTTTTTATAATTGTCATAATTTATCATTTAATTTATAATATGTTAAAAGAAATTAAATTTTATCACCATCTATTTTATCTAAATAATTATAAAATTTATTTTTATTTTATTATTTTGTCATGACAATTACATATTTATGGCTTGATTGTTTCCAAAATAGATTGTTGTGTATTTTGTTTATTTGATTAGTTTCGATAATCAATAAATTGATGTGTTAGATATGTTGGTTTTATTTTGTTAGGCGTGACCTTTAGTGATATTTTTGTTTTGCCTGATTTATTTTACTTGACAAAAGTATTAGTTAATTTATTTAATTAAATTAGAATTTATAAACGTTGTATTATTTGTTAGTTTTATTTTGGACCAAAGCCTAGGAGATAGTAGAGTTAGTGATACTAGGCCCTCATGTATGAGTGTTCCTTCTTGAAAAAATTAAAAAATATAGTGACTTACCTCATTCCTTTTACTCTCCTTCAACACAAGATTTTAAGACAACTCAGGGTGTTGTCTTAACATAATGTAGACTTTATGTCCTTGTCTCAACCTTTATTTCATTTTTAAAATGAAGGTTACCAATTTAATTATGGATTTTATCATTTGTGCAATTAAAAATGGAAAAAAAAAAGACTCTCCTCATTTGTTATATCTCACACCTCCCTCTCTCTTAAACCAAGATTATAATTTTATTTTAATTCTCTTCAAAAAGAATTCTAGGCAATTTTTGGTGTCATAGCTATTACCAGAAACAATTTAAAGGTAGTCTACACACTTTTCTATTCTATTCCTACAAATATTTTTGTTTTCTTCTAAATACCCAAATTTTCCATCACAAGCAAAAGAAATAAAAAATGAGATAAACATAATCTCCTTCCTTTTCTCACACCATCATTATTGTTAGGTCGAATTACAATTTTTCTTTTAATAGCATCTCAAGTAAAGTTTGGACTTTTGTCTTGTTCTTTGATTCATGGGGCTTATAACGTTTTCCTAGGAAATAAAGCACCTAAGGTAAGGAATTTTCCCCATGCAAGGTTAGGCTAGATATTAAATTAATTGTTTGTAAGATATTGATATAATGTCTTGAGGTTTTAAAAGAAATTTTTTTTTGTTTTATGTTTGGCTTAAAGAATTTAACTATAATGTTTTGTTTTTTATGAGTAATATGTTTGCCTTGATAAACTTAATTATAAAATTTTGATTTTTATTATTATAACATGAGTAATATGCTTGTTGTAATATGTTTGTTAGAATGTTTTTAATTTAAAGTTTCGATTTTTGTGCTATTTCATTTCAATGTTTTGATTATTATGAATTCTGTATGAGTCATGAGGGAATTGATGAAAAATTTTAATTTTTAATTGTGATAGTATGATTAAATTGAATTTTGTGATGCGTTTACTTGTAAACCTTGATTTGTATGCCTAAATGACTAATAATGGGAGAAATTTTACAGTAGAAGAAAAAAAGTTTATATTTATACGTGTTCTTCGTTATTTGAGTGTTGACTCTAAGACATTGTAACTCTAAGACATCTATTCATGTGTTTGTGTGTTATATATTTGGGATAACAAAATTATTGATTCTTGATTGTAAGCATCTATGGGAATAAAATAGTGATGTCATATGTGATTATAATTTAACATTGAATATTTTATCTTTGTGGTTGCCTAAGTGGCTGATGATTTGTGTTTTAAATATTGTTATCTTTGTGGTTGTGTAAGTGGCTGACTATTTGTGTTTTAAATATTTTATCTTTTTGGTTGCCTAAATGACTAATGATATGTGTTTTAAATATTATTATCTTTGTGGTTACCTAAGTGGTTGATGATTTGTGTTTTAAATATAGTTATCTTTGTGATTGCCTAAGTGGTTGGTGATTTATGTGTTGGACATTGTTCTCTATGTGATTATCAAAGCGGGTAGTGACATCTACCTTTTGAACATCATTATCATTTCATGACATATCATATGTATCTTTGTGGACGCCTATGTGGCTGGTTTAATTTTCTCATTGGTATGGGTGACTTCTGTGTGGCTGGTTATATCTGCATTGTTGAGACAAACTCCATATTTAAAGTTTTGATGAAAATAAACAAAGGTTAATTAAGAAAGTTAATTATGATTCTAAAATGTTATGTTAATTTAACATATGCTTTTGAGTGAATTTAATTAAGAACATAATCAAGCAAAACAGAAAAGACAACAACAAGAACATTCTGCATTAAAACAAAGAATGATCTCCAGCTTCAAATATGTTCATTATAGCATGTTGATCAAACTTTTTCTACCTCTTTAACAAAGAGTCTGCCCTAGAAATTTATTCATGTAGAATTAGTACACGGCAAGGAACAAGTAGGATTCATCCAAGCTTAAAAAGGTTATCTGATCTCTAAAATAAAAGGACTCAAAGTCAGACAAAAATCAAGACAGTTTGTAACTCTAAAAAAATCAAATTGTCAAGAAAGTTTGATCAACCTTGATATATGATAAGACATTGCAAAAGACATCCAAAATGATCAAAATATGAACTCCAAATTGATTATTAAATCTCAAGAAAGTTCAAATTGACAGACCCAGATTGATAATCAATCTCTATTTTCTACATAACTTTAGCAGTTGTGCATTCTCTTCTGCAATGGCTTATAATTCTTCTCCAAACTTCTCTGGCTACATTCAAGACTCAAGATCGAGACTATACCATCCAAGATCAAGGGAGAAACGTCAAAGGCTCTTTTTAAAAAGAAAGGACATAACCGCTTTAAATGCTAAACCAGAAGAGTCAAAAAAGCAATTTTTCAAAGCTGGATTATTTGTAATCTGATATATTGGCTTCAGTCAAACTACAGAGCACTACCAACAGCTCTTTTTGACCTTCATTAAAGGCCTCTAATGCCTATACATAGAAGGCCAATATCCAGGATCAAAGCAAGAAATTTAAGTGCTGAAAAAATCCATAAATCAATCACCTACATACTTGAAATTCTGATTTTTCGCAAAATAGAGGCTGTTCTACATTATGATATTTCGCAAAACAGAGACTGATCTATATTATTAAATTATATTGCGCAATTATCATTAGATCCTTTGTAAAGAATCAATTCTCAAACAAGAGTTGAGAAATCTCAAATTCTATCAAAAACAATCTAATTGTAAAAACTCAAACTATAAGAGTTTCTTTATAGTTTGTTTAAGAGTACATTAAATCCTATCATGGTTAGATAGGTGTTGTTGTTGCTTTCTGAGTGGAAAGTAATAGAGATTGAAACAAATCAAGGTTGATCTAGACAAGGTGTTGTAAGATCAAGAAGGTTATTTGTTTTTAAACACTTTGTGAAAAATCTCAAAGTGTGAGGACTGGACGTAACCCACGTTGGGTGAACCAGGATATATCTTTGTGTGGTATTCTCTATTCCATGTTGGGTGTCATACTTAATTGATTAACTAAAATAAAACATAAACTGATTTTCTGTTTTAAGCTAATCAAGGAACGTTCTCTATTTTATAATAAAAACCAAGAACATTCTCCGTTTTCTATTTTCATAACCAAGATCAATCTTGAGTTATTTTCTTAAGTTTTTAACAGAATTTTTAAAAGGTACAGTTACAATTCAAATCCCCCTTTCTTGTAAATCGACACTGTTACTTCCATTGGCATCAAAGCTCGGTCTCTAGAAAGTTTAAAAACACCTAACAAGTGCTAGAGAAAAGATCTAGAAGAATTTCGAAAGCAAAATACATTGTTGAAGAAGGATCCTCAAACATACCACCATTCTTTGATGGATCAGATTACTACTTTTGGAAAAACAAAATGCAACTATTTCTAAAGTCTAGAAGAATGTCGAAAGCAAAATACATTGTTGAAGGAGGATCCTCAAACAGACCACCATTCTTTGATAGATCAGATTACTACTTTTGGAAAACAAAATGCAGCTATTTCTAAAGTCTCAAGACACAGGAATGTGGCGCATCATCACAGATGGAGACTTCACACCAAGGGTTGATAAAGATGACTCAAACTCTGCCTTAAAAAAGGAAACAGACTAGACAATAGATGATAAAGCTAAGGTACTTTTAGATTTTAAAGCCCAGTTTTTCTTATCATGTGCTTTAAGCAGGGAAGAAAGTGAAAGAGTAAATGAATGCACAACTACAAAAGAAGTTTGGGATACACTACAAACTCATCATGAAGGAACAAGCTGTGTTAAAGAAACAAGAATAGACATTGGTATAAGGAAATTCAAACTGTTCGAAATGCAAGAAGGAGAAACTATTGATGAAATGTACTCAAGATTTACTACAATAGTAAACGAAATGCGTTCTCTTGGCAAAGCTTACACAGTGCAAGAAAACGTAAGAAAGATCAGAAGAAGAAGAAGAAGAAGAAGAAGAAGAAGAAGAAGAAGAAGAAGAAGAAGAAGAAGAAGAAGAAGAAGAAGAAGAAGAAGAAGAAGAAGAAGAAGAAGAAGAAGAAGAAGAAGAAGAAGAAGAAGAAGAAGAAGAAGAAGAAGAAGAAGAAGAAGAAGAAGAAGAAGAAGAAGAAGAAGAAGAAGAAGAAGAAGAAGAAGAAGAAGAAGAAGAAGAAGAAGAAGAAGAAGAAGAAGAAGAAGAAGAAGAAGAAGAAGAAGAAGAAGAAGAAGAAGAAGAAGAAGAAGAAGAAGAAGAAGAAGAAGAAGAAGAAGAAGAAGAAGAAGAAGAAGAAGAAGAAGAAGAAGAAGAAGAAGAAGAAGAAGATAAAAATAACTTGCTAAAAAAATATCATTCAAGAGTTGAAAGAAACAAAGATTTTTGAAAATTAAGTCAAGAACGTTGTGCACTACAAATAGAGAACGTTCAACTAAAAAATGAAAACAAACTTCTCAAAACAGATTTATTAAATTTCATTAAAGCCACTGAAACCTTTCATAACATCATGAGATCTCAAATAGAAATTTTTGATAAAGCTGTATGAAAATTTCTTTGTCCTAAAAAGAAAACCAAGCTATATGAAAATTTCTTTGTCCTAAAAAGAAAGAAAGAAAAATGCAAGACTAGATGCTCTTATTGTAAAAAACTTGGACATCTGGAATTTGCTTGCTATTTTAGAAAAGAGATGAAAAGATTGAAAGGAAAAAGGTATTTGAAAAAAGAAATCATCCTGTCAAAATAGTTTTGAAAAATCTGCAAAAAGGAGAACAATCTCCAGAACAGTTCCCAAACGGAGAAAGTTCCAAAATACAAACAGTACGTTTTGGAAACTCGTTTAAACCAAAGTTTAAATCCTCTGAAATCTATATGGTTAAATCTATTTCAAAACCAACAACTAAAAATGCAACTAATTTCAAAAATAAAGGAATGATATACCATTTCAAAGAAAAGGGCAATGTTAAAACTAAATCTCCATGACCCAAAACAAAGTGGGTATCTAAGGCTGAAATAATATCTCATGCAGGTTGGTTCTCCAAATATAAATAGAAAGCCTTTGTTCTTGGACAGTGGCTACTCAAGGCACATGATAGGAGATAAAAATTGCTTCATAACATTCATCAAGAAGGATGGTGGTTCGGTCATTTTTGGCAATAATAATCAAGCTCATATTAAAGGTAATGGAACCATTGGTACGAAAAACTCTGCTCACATAAATGATGTTCAATATGTGGAATGTTTAAAACACAACTTATTCAACTATGTGACAATGGATGTGAAGTCATTTTCAAACCAAAGGTATGTGAAATCAGAAACGCTCAAACTGGAGAGATTTTATTTTCTAGAAAACGAAAGAAAAATTTATATGTTTTATATCTTGAAGAACTACCTGATGAATCATGCTTTATATCAATCAATAAAGTTAAATGGATATGGCATAAAAGAGCTGGGCATATCAGTATGAAAACCATTTCAAAAATTTCCAAACTTGATCTTGTTAGAGGTTTATCAAAACTTAACTTTGAAAAAGATAAAATATGTGAAGCTTGTGCCAAAGGCAGACAAGTTAAAAGTAGCTTTCACGCAAAAGATTTTGTAACAACAAATAGAACTCTTGAACAACTTCACATAGATCTCTTTGGGCCTGTCAACACAACAAGTCTAGGAGGAATGAAATATGATTTTTTTATTGTTGATGATTTCTCAACATTTACATGGGTTCTGTCTTTAAAACAAAAGGATGATGCTTTTGAAGTGTTCAAAACATTTTGTAAAAAGGTTCAAAATGAAAAAGGATCCAGCATCATTTCTGTAAGAAGTGATCATGGAGGAGAATTCATAAATGCTTCATTTAAAACCTTTTTTTGATGAACTTGGCATATCTCACAATCTCTCATGTGCAAGAACAACACAACAAAATGGAGTTGTTGAACGAAAAAATAGAACACTATAAGAAATGGCAAGAACTATTTTAGAAGAATCAAATGTTGAAAGATATTATTGGGCTGAAGCCATAAACACATCTTGCCATATCTTAAACCGTGTATCTATCAGAAAGATCATCAACAAAACTCCATATGAAATCTGGAAAAATAGAAAACCAAACATTTCTTACTTTCACATTTTTGGTTGTTATTGTTACAATTTAAACAACAAAGATCTTATTGGAAAATTTGACGCAAAATCTGACAAAGCAATCTTTCTTGGATACTCAACCGAATCTAAAGGTTATAGAGTGTTTAATTTAAGAACTAACGTTGTTGAAATAAGTATGCATATATTATTTGATGAGTTTGATGACTTAGATATAAGTAAAAAGGACGAGGAAGAAGAAACTCCAAGTGAAACACAGCAGCAAAACAGTTTGCAGAAAACAGAGATTGATAAACAATCTCTGTTTCATTCTCCACCAAAAAGCTGGAAAACAATTGAAGATGATCCTCAAACCCAGATCATTGGAGACACGGCTGATGGAATAAGAACCAGAAAATCATTCAAGAATGATGAAAACAACATGGCAATGATATCTCATATTGAACCAAAATCAATCAAAGATGCAATTACTGATCAATCTTGGGTAAATGCCATGAAGGAAGAACTACTGCAGTTTGAGAAAAATGAAGTCTGGACTATAGTACCTGATCCATTAGATCAAACAGTCATTGGCACTCGATGGGTGTTCAGAAAAAAAAACTTGATGAAGAAGGTAAGGTTATCATAAACGAAGCAAGATTAGTAGCTCAAGGCTACAATCAACAAGAAGGTATAGACTATGATGAAACCTTTGCTCCAGTTGCAAGGTTAGAAGCTATTCGAATACTTCTTGCATATGCATCTCATAAACTTATTAAACTATTTCAAATATATGTTAAAAGTGTTTTCTTGAATGGGTTCTTAAATGAACAAGTGTATGTAAAACAGCCCCCAAGTTTTGCAAGCAAAACCAAATCATGTTTTCAAACTTACCAAAGCACTATATGGCTTAAAACAAGCACCAAGGGCTTGGTATGAAAGGCTAAGTTCATTCCTAATTAAAAATGATTTTCAAAGAGGAAAAACCGACACTACACTATTCAAGAAAACAGAGGGAAATGATTTACTCATTGTTCAAGTATATGTTGATGATATCACTTTTGGATCAACAAATGAAAAATTGTGTGAAAATTTCTCAAAACTTATGCAAAGTGAATTTGAAATGAGCATGATGGGAGAATTAAGATACTTTCTTGGATTACAAATTAAACAATATGAAAAAGGCACTTTTATCTATTAAGAAAAATACATCAAAGATATGTTAATTAAATATAAAATGAATGAGTCAAAAATCATGACCATCTACTTCTTTAGAAAAAGATGAAAATGGCAAATATGTTTCTGAGAAAGAGTATCGAGGAATGATTGGTTCTCTGCTGTATTTAACTGCTAGTAGACCTAATATAGTGTTTGCAGTAGGATTATGTGCCCGATTTCAATCAGCACCAAAAGAATCCCATTTAACAACAGTAAAACGCATTTTTAGATATCTTGTTGGAACCACTAATTTTGGTCTTTGGTATAGAAAAGATTAACATTTTGATATTATAGCATATTGTGATGCTGATTATGCCGGGGATAAAATTGAAAGAAAAAGCACGAGTGGAGCATGTCAGTTCTTAGGCGAAGCATTAATCAACTGGTCTTGCAGAAAACAGAACACCATAGCCTTGTTCACAACAGAGGCTGAATATGTTTCAGCAGCAAACTGCTGTTCACAGGTTATGTGGATTAAAAATCAACTTCAAGATTATTCTGTAAGCTATTCCAGTTTATTGTGATAATACAAGTGCTATAATTTTGTCTAAGAATCCCGTTCAGCATTCTATATAAAAACATATTAAAATAAAAACATCATTTTATTCGTGATCATGTAAATAAGAAAGATATTGAATTAATCTTTGTTGATACTCAAAATCAACTTGCTGACATTTTTACAAAGCCTCTTGTCGAGGATAGTTTCAATTTGATCAAAGAAAAATAGAAAATTATAAAAAAAATCCAGAAAATTATAGATAAATTCTGCTACTGCAGAAAACGGAGAACGTTTATCAGTCTCGTTTTCGCGACTCATCATTCTCCGTTCTGGAAAATCAACAGTTTTCTTTAATTTAACATTTTCCCTCTCAAAATCAAAAAGGCAAATCTTGGCATTTAATACACATGCCTTTTTGTTTGAAGGTAGAGTGCTGACACACACTCTTCAGCCCCCAAAATGCTTTTCCTCTTTCCCTAGGCACAAACAGTTTTCATTGGGCAGCAAGGTCATCATTATTCTCCTTTTCTTTTCCTCTCCTCAAGTCAGAAAATATGTTTTGTCTCTCATCTCTTCACCTCCTTTTTCCCCAAAAGCTGCACTAACTCTCTCTCTCTCTAAATACCAGTCCTACTATTCATCTCTTTCACTCTCAATCTTCCACCCAGATAACAACTACGACGTGAACTAAACAATCAGCATGCAAAAATGCCTCTCCCTACACACCATACTCATCCTCTCCTTCATCCGAATCTATGGAACGTTCACCCTCTCCACCACCTCGACCAACACCACCACACACCTCCTCTGCCGCTCCTCCTTCTAACACCAACCAAGAAATCCTCAATCTCAATCCTCTGTCCACCTTTCTTCCACCACTATATACTCGTCCCACACCAAACATTGCTCAAGTGCCTCCACATTTACGCACTCAAACTACTCCTCCACGACGTTCCATGAGAGTTCAATTTGGAATAGGTACTTCAAAACCTTTGAACCCTAAACCCTATTACTTCATCATCTCAGATTCTGAGACTGATGATTCCTCTGATTCATGCCCTCCATCAGCATCATCACCAACAAAAACTATACCTAACAACACCAAGCCGTCAGCAACATCACCAACACAAACAGAGCTATCAACAAACATACCAACAAAAAATACGCCATCAGCAACAACACCATCAAATAATCAAACATCAACTTCAGCAAAGGCACCAACAAACACTAAACCTACCAAACCATCTCAATCTGCTTTCTCCTCTGAACCCTCACAATCAACTCCCCCACACCAAAAATGGAGATTGATCAATGAAATTGTCTCTCCTCCTACCAAACAAAATGAACCCCCCTCTCAATCCAAACCACAAACAAAATCCATGAAGACAAAAACTACAATGACAATTGCCCAATACCTTGCTCGCAATAAACTTCCAAATCCTCAGAGAAGAAAAACTCTCGCCCCTAAGCAAAACCTAAAACCCACCTATCCAGAACATTCTCCACAGTGTTCCCCTCCCAGACCTCGAGAAAGTTCTCCTACTCACTCAGTCCCTCCTCCAGAATCCTCTCCCCACCCACAACTTTCCCCTTCAACACACACCAAACGTTCTCCAACTCCTCACTCTTCTTTTACCTCCACTTCATCTAAATCTGAACCATCACCTCCCTCAAAGAAAACCAAACACAATACTCCGCCTCTGATTTCCCCCAACAAATCCAATCTTTTCAACGACAAATGGGCTCAATGCCCAGTTGGGATTGGACGAGTCTTTGTTTTTGACAATCTCATTATCGAAGGCAATGTTGTCTAGCATCACACTGATGCTCTTGGATGGACCTCATTCTTGCAAACATCTGAATCCTACTACCCATATGTTGTTCATGCATTTTATTGCAACTCTCTGATTTGTTTGAAGAAGACTCAATCGCTATTTGTCAACATATCTCAGGCCCCTTCCCAAAGTGTTTAATAACATGTGCCAACATACTATAATTCCTCAATGTGGAAGTCATGAGTATGTCTCTGACAATGACGCACTGCTCATCCATCATCTCCTCAACTGCAACCGACTGAATTTACC
Source organism: Cicer bijugum (assembly GCA_037974875.1). Classification (NCBI taxonomy): domain Eukaryota; kingdom Viridiplantae; phylum Streptophyta; class Magnoliopsida; order Fabales; family Fabaceae; genus Cicer; species Cicer bijugum. The sequence continues at coordinate 836,778 of JBBPBT010000013.1, forward strand.
TCATGTGATTCTCCAGCACATGATTTGTGCAGCCACCAAAGACTACAAAAAGAATACTGTACCTTATGGCATGGTTCTGGCTAAGGTCTTCAAGTACTTTGGAGTCTCCCTTTCTTCTAAAAAATCTCTAATCCAAATCTCAAAATTTTCCATAAAAAATCTCTCTCACATACGCAAAACTTCCTCTGCCCAAACTCCTATTCCTCCATCCTCTTTTCCCACCTCCTTAAAACTCAAACGCTCAGCAGGAAGAAGACCTACTACACACCCTATTCCATTCTCATCAAATCCTCCAAACCCTGAGGAAAATCCAGCAAAAAACACAACCCTGTAACCTTTTTCACCAAATCCAGAACGTTCTCCACCGCCTCCAAAATGTTCTCCAGAAAGAATCCCAACTCCTTCAAACCTCTTTCCTAAAGCATCCACCTTACCATCCTCAGCTCTTTCTTCCTATTCTCAAACACTTCACTCCCCTACTCACGACTTTGGTAACTTCCTATCTAATCCACATTTGTCTACCATGTCTCCACTGTTTGTCTCCCCTCAAAAAACTAGTTCTTCCATTTTCGGCATCAGTCAATTTTTAAACTTTCCAGCAACTGTTGGTCCATCTAACACATCTATTGATCCCTTACCCTCCATCTCATCCTCCTTTGCCACTTTTCCATCCATCTTTACAACACCTATTCCATCCAACACTGTTGTTGCTACAACTTCTCAACCCTTTACTCACCTTCACTCTTCTCCTCGCTTAGCTGAACCCTCATACTCTAACATCATGGCTGCTCTTCAGGTCATAATGGCACGACAGGTTTAGTACGATCAAGAAACTGCTCTGTTGAGAACTTGACTGATAAAACACCTTTCTCCCAAGCTGGGAATTCCACCTCCCCCACCTCATTTTGTTCCTCCTCCTTCACAAGTTCCTCCTCTAGGAAAATCCTCCTCTACAGAAGGATCTTCTCCCTCCTTAGCTTCTTAGTTGTTTTTCTGTTACCTTTTTGAATGACAAAAGGGGATAATTAATTTAGCTTTTAATCTGGTCATAGTTATGTATCTTTGTTCTCAATTAAATGAAAAACTAGTTTATTGCATATAGTGTTTTAAATTCTATCAATTTAAAAATTGCATAAATTGAGGGGGAGCTTTTAAAGCTCTTTTACATACTTGATATTAGAATCATAATTAAAGTCTAAATTAACATGTTTGTCATCATCAAAAAGGGGGAGATTGTTGAGACAAACTCCATATTTAAGGTTTTGATGAAAATAAACAAAGGTTAATTAAGAAAGTTAATTATGATTTTAAAATGTTATGTTAATTTAACATATGCTTTTGAGTGAATTTAATTAAGAACAGAATCAAGCAAAGCAGAAAAGACAACAACATGAACATTCTGAATTAAAACAGAGAATGATCTCCAACTTCAAATATGTTCATCACAACATGTTGATCAAACTTTTTCTACCTCTTTAACAAAGAGTCTGCCTTGGAAATTTATTCTTATAGAATCAGTACATGACAAGGAACAAGTAGGATTCATCCAAGCTCAAAAAGGTTATCTGATCTCTAAAATAAAAGGAGTCAAAGTAAGACAAAAATCAAGACAATTTGTAACTCTAAAAAATCAAACTGTCAAGAAAGTTTGATCATCATTGACATATTATAAGACATTGCAATAGACATCCAAAATGATCAAAATAGGAACTCCAGATTGATTATTAAATCTCAAGAAAGTTCAAATTGACAGACCCAGATTGATAATCAATCTCTGTTTTCTGCATAACTTTAGCAATTGTGCATTCTCTTTTGCAATGGCTTATAATTCTTCTCCAAATTTCTCTAGCTACATTCAAGACTCAAGATCGAGACTGTACCATCCAAGATCAAAGGAGAAACGTCAAAGGATCTTTTTAAAAATAAAGGACATAATTGCCTTAAATGCTAAACCAGAAGAGTCAAAAAAGCAGTTTTTCAAAGCTGGATTATTTTTAATCTGATATATTGGCTTCAGTCAAACTACAAAGTACTACCAACAACTCTTTTTTACCTTCATTAAAGGCCTATAATGCCTATAAATAGAAGGCCAATATCCAGGATCAAAGCAAGAAATTTGAGTGCTGAAAAAATCCATAAATCCATCACATACAAACTTGAAATTCTGATTTTTCGCAAAATAGAGGTTGTTCTACATTCTGATATTTCACAAAATAGAAACTGATCTATATTCTTATATTAGATTGCGAAATTATCATTAGATCCTTTGTAAAGAATCAATTCTCAAACAAGAGTTGAGAAATATCAGTTTCTGTCAAAAACAATCTAATTGTAAAAACTCAAACTATAAGAGTTTCTTTATAGTTTGTTTAAGAGTACATTAAATCCTATCAAAGTTAGATAGGTGTTGTTGTTGCTTTATGGGTGGAAAGTAATAGTGATTGAAATAGATCAAGGTTGATCTAGACTAGGTGTTGTAAGATCAAGAAGGTTCTTTGTTTTTAAACACTTAGTGGAAAATCTCACAGTTTGAAGACTAGATGTAACCCACGTTGGGTGAACCAGGATATGTCTTTGTGTGGTATTCTCTATCATATCTCTTTATTTGTCATACTTAAGTGATTAACTAATATAAAACATAAACTGATTTTCTGTTTTAAGCTAATCAAGGAACGTTCTCTGTTTTATAATAAAAGCCGAGAATATTCTCCGTTTTCTGTTTTCATAACCAGGATCAATCTTGAGTTATTTTCTTAAGTTTTTAACAGGTGCATTTACAATTCAAACCCCCTTTCTTGTAAATCGACATTGTTACTTCATGCATCATATACTTTTAGGAGCATACATAACTTGCATACATTTTATTGTTATTTTTATTTTGGTCTAATTATTTGTTCTACGATCAGTTGCAACTTGATTTCTTTAGATGCATTTTATGACTTTTGATACATCTTTGTGAATTATTAAAGAATCAATTTTTTAAAATATTTTATTACGAGTGTTGAATCTAAGACATTGTGACTCTAAGACATCTATTTATGCGTTTGTGTGTTATATATTTGGGATAACAAAATTATAGATTCTTGATAGTAAGCATCCATGGGTATAAAATAGTGATGTCATATGTGATTAAAATTTAACCTTGAATATTTTATTTTTGTGGTTGTCTAAGTGGCTGATGATTTGGGTTTTAATTATTGTTATCTTTGTGGTTGTCTAAGTGGCTGAATATTTTTGTTTTGAATATTTTATCTTTGTGGTTGCGTAAATGACTGATGATTTGTGTTTTAAATAATATTATCTTTGTGATCGCCTATGTGATTGATGATTTATGTTATAAATATTGTTATCTTTGTGGTTACCTAAGTGGCTGATGATTTGTGTTTTAAATATAGTTAGGTTTATGTGTGTTGGACATTGTTCTCTATGCAATTATCAAAGCGGGTGGTGACATCTACCTTTTGAACATCATTATCATTGTATGACATATCATATGTATCTTTGTGGATGCTTGTGTGGCTGGTTTAATTTTCTCATTGGAATGAGTGACTGATGTGTGGCTGGTTATATCTGGATTATATACTTTTAGAAGCATGCATAACTTGCATACATTTTATTGTTATTTTTATTTTGGTCTAGTTATTTGTTCTACGGTCAGTTTCTACTTGATTTCTTTAGATGCATTTTATGACTTTTGATACATCTTCGTGAATTATTACATAATTAATTTTTTAAAATATTTTATTACGAAAGATTTTATATTCATATTTTATGGTTGTTAACTAACTATTTGGTTTAATTTTTCCTTGGGATGAACTAACCCCTTACACCAACATTTAGGTGCTAATGCTATCGAAGAGTTGGAATAAAGGAGAATTTGACTTAAAAATAATGTTTGTATTGATAAAAATGAAGTGATACATTTCCAAAGTTTATTTAATTTTTATCATTAATTTTAAATAGAGTTGTGGAGGCGAGTTCATTCTACTAGGAACAATTTGAATTAGTCATTCTTGTTTGGTAATTTACTCTATTTTTGGACGTAAGTGAATATTTTTCTAACAATTAGTAAATTATCCTTGCAAGAACAAAAATATAATAATGATATCTAGTAAATCACATTGAATTCCTTTACAAATATGATATTAAGTTACTTTTTAGCAAAGTTTTTCTTTACTACATGATGTACAACTCCTAAGCAGAAGAAAAACTGTTGGCGTTATAAAAGAAAACACACATCTTCAAGTAGTATCTTGGATCAAAATTGGAGGGGTTACATTTGTTTTTTCCTTTTAGATTAAAATAATTAAATTAAAGCTTTTATTGTTTAATTAGTCAAATTTGGTAATTAAGTTTGATCTGCTTGGTTAAAATTTTGGTTTGTATTTAAGATTGTATCTCTAATCCTAGGTAGTATAACTTGTAAGCTCAGCTATTATCCATAGTGATTAGTGTGTTTAATATATTTTGATTTATTTCACTATTATTTTGATTTGATTTGGCTAGTTTTGTTGGCAAATTCCACTCAGTTCACTGTTTTAATGTCTTCATCAACATTAATTGTAGAGCTCTACATTTAGTTGCAATGATATTATAATTTCATTTATGTTAAACATCAATCTATATGGTATTATTTTTATTATTTAGAGTGGTGGATAAAAAGTGGATTACACTTCATAGACTTAATTCAGAGTATCGAAAAGATGTAAAATCATTTTTAGATTTTTCCATCACCAAAGGAGAACCTCAAGCACACAATTTTATGTCTTTTTACTAGGTTTAGAAATCGTTGATTGAGAAGAAGAAAAATGGTGTGTGCACGTAATAGGTTCGATTTTGTACTACGCTACGATGTTTGGGTAAACCACAGAGAGCAAATATCATTACCTAAGGAAATTAATGATCATATAGAGATCAAGATGACTCACACGATGACATCAATGGCTTACTTTATGAAACATTTTGGCATGTTAAAAAAGTAGAGGGTGGCAATAAGGGACCCAATGTGGATGCTAAAAAGTTTTATAATTTAATTCATCAGCCGAAGCAAGAGCTGTATCCAGAGTGTAAAAACATCACTATTTTATCATTTATAATTTGACTTTACTTGTTAAAGTGTCTTCATGGGTGGAGCAATGTGTAAGACCCGTAATTTTAAATCCTAAGTTATACAATTTTAGGGTATTTTGTGTTAAATTACTTAGGCTTTTAACACAGTTTTCGGTATTTAGTGAGTTAAAGACCGAAAATATATTTGTGGAAATTGGATTAAAATTATTTGTCGAAGAATAATTTATTTAGGTTTCGAAGAATTTAATTCTGGGCGGTGTTGTTCAAAATATCTCAGGTTGCTGAAAATTGTATTTGACAATTGAGTTGCGACGAGAGTAGATATTTTTATCAAAATAGTTTGAGATGTGAGTGAAGTGATGGATGTGAGAGTTGTTAGATATTTATTTGTTTAGGTTTAATTATTATATATATATATATTATATATTATTATTATTAGTAATATATATGTATATAAGTAAAGAAAACGAAAGGAAGGAAATAGAAATAAAAGAAATAGAAAGGAAGGAAAAAGGAAGAAAGGAAAAGAGAAGGAAAGAAAGAAAAAACATTTCCCTTCTTCATCCTCTGCCCGCGCTCACCTCTCCTTCTCCCTTTTTCTTCATTCGTTTGTTTTGCTTCCTTTTTCGTTCTTTAAGCTCGAGAATTGAAACCCAAGGATTACTGGATAAGAGAGCAAGGTTTTCTCAGCTCCATACTTCCTCGTTGATTAGAAAATGAAGAAAAACGGTATTAGGGATTTCAAAATCGTCAAACACAAACCTCCCCGTTTCATCTAGATATAAGCCTCCTTTCAAGAAGTGATAGAAGGGAAGGTTGCTCACCTCCGTGCTACCGTGCTACCGTGCTAGTGGACCAACTTTGGAAGCTGCGTTGCGAGCGGAAAATTTACCGCATTTACTCACGGTGCCGTAATCGCACGTTAAAGCTAACGCAAAGGTAAGGGCTCCTTCCAAACTTTTAGTTTGCATTTAGGGACTTACTTGTGGTTGTGTGGAAAATAAATTGTTATGGTTGAAGCGTTGATTTGGGGGAAAACGAATTAATGCTTTATGAGTGAAATTCTAATGTGGGGTTTTGGTGATATTGATGAATGTTTCATGGAAAATGAATTTACCTCATGTATGTATGATTTTGAATAAATGAAATTTATTGTGTTGATTTGTGTCGTCGTATTCGATGTGTTCATAATTGATAATTATAGAATTTGAGATGTGTTTTGTGTGGTTTGTGTGTAAAAATGATTTTGTGGAGAAATGAATTGATGTGTTTTGGTGTGAATTATGGATTGAATGTGAAAGTATGTTTGAGTTTGTTTTGTGTGGAATTTGAAAACCATTAAGTTAAACGAATATTAAGAATGGGGAATCTCTTAATGTCTTGTTTACTTAATGTGTGTTTGTTTGTGAAAATCGTTTAAGTTAAAAGAGTATTAAGAATGGGGAATCTCTTAATATTTCTGTTTGCTTAATGTTTGTTGTGAAAATCATAAAGTTAAATGAGTATTAAGAATGGGGAATCTCTTAATATCTGCGTTTACTTAATGTTGTCGTGAAAATGATTTTGTGGAGAAATGAATTGTCGAGTCAAGGTGATGCCATGTGATTTGTTGGTTCATCTTGTATGTGTTGGGATTGTCGAGTCAAGGTGATGCCATGTGATTTGTTGGTTCATCTTGTCTGTGTTGGGATTGTCGCGCCAAGGTGATGCCATGTGATTTGTTGGTTCATCTTGTCTGCGTTGGGATTGTCGAGTCAAGGTGATGCCATGTGATTTGTTGGTTCATCTTGTCTATGTTGGGATTGTCGAGTCAAGGTGATGCCATGTGATTTGTTGGTTCATCTTGTCAGTGTTGGGATTGTCGAGTCAAGGTGATGTCATTTGATTTGTTGGTTCATCTTGTCCGTGTTGGGATTGTCGAGTCAAGGTGATGCCATGTGATTTGTTGGTTCATCTTGTCTGTGTGGGTATTGCGTTGTAACCGTTAAGCGGTATGTTTTGAAATTGTGTGTAAGTTTGTTGATTCAAGTTTATGATTGAGTGTTTGAACTTGAGATGTCATTGTGATTGTGTTGATTTTACTAAGAGTTATGTTTTGGAATTGTGTGATAGCATGTTTGATTGCAAAACTATTTCGAAGCTCATTATGTCGTGGTGATCGTGTTGAAATTGCTAAGTGTTATGTGTTAGAGTTGTGTATGAATGTGATTGAGTTAGTTTAGGTATTTTTGGAAGAACATGTAGGGAAATCGATTTCCCAATCGATTTGATGAGTTACAGGGACTTCGCAAATTTGACAAAATCGATTTACCCAATCGATTTTGTAATATGTCTCTCAAAACCCTTAAGAAATCGATTTAGAAAATCGATTGGAGTCAATACAGGGGCTCAGATTTTCATTAAATCGATATGCCCTATCGATTGGATTCATTACAGGAGCTCAGCAAATTGACGAAATCGATTTGGTCAATCGATTGGCTCTTCACTAAATCGATTTGCCCAATCGATTGGCTTCAATACAGGGCCCAGTTTTTCCTTAAATCGATTTGCCCAATCGATTTATTCAAGTCCAGAGTTCAGTTTCACTAAAAACTTTTAGGAAATCGATTTGCCCAATCGATTGGCTCAGTAGAAAATCTTATTTTGAGTTAGATAATTGATTTCTCAATTGATTTATCAATGTATTGGTCAGTTATGTATTACTTGATGGATTGAGAACTTTATTTTGATTTCATTTACATTTGGCAAGCATTATATGAACTTTTAGCATATGGAAAATCCTTTTAAGGTGCATGCTTAGTTGAGAGGATATTTTGTGCATTTAAAATCTTAAATGTTATGTGTTAACTGTTAATTTCGGTTGGTGACCCTTTACAACTATTGTGGAAATCTGGATTTTTCCCTCAGATGAGAGCCAGGACAATCCTATCGGTCCGTACCCTACGGATGGGAATGCTTGACTGAAGCTATGTTAGGAGGATCTTACGGGGTGCGTGGAGATCACTCAGGGCGTATAGTTTTTGGGTATAGAATGATCAGATTAGGCTGACATAGAGGGAACAAATATATTTCTTTTGAATTGTATTTATTTTAAAATGGAAGACTGTACCTATACTAATATTGTCAGCTTGACATGTTATTATCGATGGGTTACATGTCCCACTTTTTGATGTGTAAATATTTTGGATTCATATTTCGAGGAACTTTTTCGCTGCTTGTAAATTTTAATGACTTAATTATTTATCCAAATGTAATACCTCATTTATTTCTCTGCTTTATTTTAATTTCTTTTGAAAAAAAAATACACCCTCGCTTTGAAAAACAGGGTGTTACACAATGTATCGTTCAATGCTCTTTTGGAGTTATTGAAAGAAGCCACACCTAATATGAACATTCCCAAATATTTTAACAAAACAAAAGCCATAATCAAGGATTTGGGACTTGGTTATAAAAAAATAATAATCATGCATGTCCAAATGATTGTATGCTGTTTTTGAAAGAGAATGAAAATGATGATACTTGTAACACTTGTAAAGCTTCACGATGGAAGAAATTTACTTAAGTAGATTCAGAGTTTAGGGATCCAAGGTATGATCACAAAGTTCTTGCAACCGTTTTGAGGCACTTTCCAGTAATTCCAAGACATCAGAGACTATTTATGTGTTGGAAAACAATAGAGTCGATGAGAGGCGTGAAGAAGGTCAATCAAAGAATGGTAAATTAAGGCATCTTGCTGATGGCCAAGTATGGAAGAACTTTGACATGCTTCATTCCAATTTTTTTATGAGCATAGTAATGTAAGACTTCTCTTATCAAATGATGGTTTCAATCAATTCGGAACTATAAGCATATCGCACAGTATACGACCTATAATGATGGTGGTATACAATTATCCACCTTGGATGTGCATGAAATCTATGTATACAATATGGACATAATTAATTCCTGGACCATAATCACTAGGAAATGATATCGATGTATACCTTCAGCCATAGATTGAGGAGCTACATGGATTGTGGGAATTTGGAGTAGAAACATATGATGCCTCAAAAGATAAAGCATTTCAATTGCGAACACAACTCAAAATACTTTACGTGATAATCTTGATGCAATGCATATTGATAAAAACATGGGTGATAGTATTATTAGGACTCTTTTGGACATTTCAGGAAAGACAAAAGCTCAAGTTAAAGCTCGTTATGATCTACAAGATATGGAAATCAAAAAGGAACTTCATCCAATATAGATTGGTGGAGGTCGGACAAACTTTGTAAAGGCATATTTCTAAATAAATTCCTAAGTGAAGTCAACTTTTTGCGGTGTTTTGAAGGGTGTCAAGTTACCCAATGGGAGTGCTTCTAACATTTAAAAATATGTTCATGTTGGTGCTAAAATGATATTTGGTTACAAGATTCATGATGTATATTTCATATTACACTACTTATTTCAAGTAGCAATAAAGAGCCCAATTCCAAATCTTGTGGTTGGACCTTTAATTCATCATAGGGTCTTTTTTCCATTCTTTGTATCAAAAAGTTATCCAAGTGTAAGATATGGATTATCTAAATGGAAAGATTGTTGAAATACTTTGTCAATTGGAGATGGTTTTTCCTCCATGTTTTTTTTTCATGTAATGGTTGATTTGCCTATTCATCTTGTACATGAAATTAGATTGGGCAGTCCCATTCAATTTTGATGGATGTATACCACAAAAAGAAACTTATGTAGACTTAAAAGTTATGTTCATAATAGAGCTCATCCATAAGGTTCTGTTGCTCATGGATATTTGGCTAAAGAAGCTTTGGCTCTTTGCTCAAGATATTTGCATAAAAGTGTAGATACAATGTTGAATAGAATGAGAAGAAAATATGATATCAATGTTTCTTGTCAAGTAAATTCAAATGATTAATTTTTAAGTATTGGCCGACCTTTAGAAGGGTAGCAAAATGGTAAATTATTTTCATTAGACTCAAAATCAAAATCTTATGCCCATTGATACATATTGTTCAATTGCAATGATATTCAAACATACATAAGGTACCATAATTGTTTACTATTTATTCCCAACTTGTATACAAAACAATATTATAATTATTTTTAACAATTATAGTGTTACCTTTGTAGAGAGTACGATGAATGTGTTAGTGGTCACACTAAAGGAGGAAAGTGGATCAAGGCCAAAAGACAAGGTCAAGATTTTAGTGGATGGTTTAAAATTTAAACCTTACAACACGATGTGTCAGTTCACCTCACAGCATTATCTAGAGGTCCAAATGTTGTTGCAAAGAGGTTTTCAAGTTACCTCATCAATGGTTATAGATTTTTTCACAACAGCTGTCAAAATCAAATACTCACACAAAACACAAAACGAAGAATGTTCTTGTTTTACAAAAGAACATTCTGGTTTTAATTCTCTTTTAAAGACATAATTAAAAGAGATAATTTTTCACAGTATAAATCACACATTAAGGAGTATCAAGACTACTCAAATCATTAGTGAAGTCAAGAACTCGAGATCAATGCCCAAAGGTGAAAAAATAGCCTCAAGATTGATCTCCAAATTGATGAGTTGTGAGCAAAGACACAAGTGCATTGTACTTACAATATTATGCAGAAATTTCTGCATAAACATGACTCAAAATAGTGCCAACTGACATGTGACAACTCATTCACTCAACCATTAACGTTTTCCATGAAACCAAAAAGCAAGAACGATCTTCATTTTGTCAAGATCATTTTGGACAGCAAATAAACACATGTTTAATTGCTTTAAAATATATCTAACATTTGGGAAGTGTGTCCAACGGATATATTCATTTTAAACTGAATATTCAAAGCCTTTTAACATCTATAAATTGAAGATCCATTGGAAGATGAAGACAAGAGTTCAATTTACAAATCTACCAACACTTATTCAAGTAACAAGTCATCAAAACTCTTCAAGCAAACTCTCCAGATCTCTTCACTATATCTTTGAATCATTATATATTGAGGTTGTCTTTCATTTATCTCAAATAAGTGTTGAGAAGTTTCAAGATTCCAAACACTTTTATCATACATATCATTTGTAACTCAAGTCTATCTTTTCTGTTAGATTGAGTGTGTTTGTAAAAATCCTTTCAAGGCTGAAAGGTGATTTTAAAAATCCTTTCTAGGTTGAAAGGTAAAGATTATAACAAATCAAGATTATAACGTTCTACGTTTTCAACACTTAGTGAAAAATCTCATGGTTGTGAGGACTGGACGTAACCCGAATTGGGTGAACCAGGATATATCCTTGTGTGATCTCTCTATCTCGATCTCTATTTATTTTATGCTTTACAATCAGATTTTATATTGATAAAATTGATATTGCTGGTTTTTACTAACCAAGATTAATCTTTGTTTATAACCAAGATCAATCTTGAGTGATACTTTCAGTTTTAAACAAATTTTTTTTAAAAAAGGGCAATTATAATTCAAACCCCTCTTCCTTATAATTGACATTGCTACTTCAACGCACTCCCTCTTTTCCATTTTCGCTCATTTACATTTTCCCTCTTTTTTCAGATTCGCTCTATTATTTCATATTCCCTCTTTTCCATCTAAAACCCTAAAAATCCAAAACTCAAGACTAACACTTTCATGTAAATCCCTAAAAATCCCTAAAATCCTATTCACCATCGTACCATTGTTTCACCACCATTTCCGTTTTATGTTGTAACACCACTGTTTCAGCCAATCGCAAGACTTGTTCTTTTCAGCTCCTTCTTCAGCCAATCGCAAGACTTGCTCTTTTATTTTCCCTCTAATTCAGCGAATCGCAAGACTTCACAAATATCTTCCCTCTAATTCAGCCAATCGCAAGACTTGCTGTTTTTAGCTCATTCTTCAGGTTCTGTATTTTATCTTCAAGTTCTGTTTTCTAGAAATTTAATTGGTGATTATCTTCCAGTTATGTTTTGATATGCTTCATAAAAACTGCTAGAGATTTTAAATGTATATTATTATAGAAATAAATTATTTAAATGTTGTATGAGGATACGAAAACTATGAATTATTATTTTTTCATATGTGTAAATCTAGAAGACACCAAGTTCAATTTTTTGGGGTTGTGCTATCCCTCAATAGATGGATTTGTTGGATACTATGTTGTGCTGAGTTCTCTAAGTCCTGGAATAAAATTGGTATGTTATTTACTCTTGGTTGGGTACTATGTTTTTTTCTTGTGCGATATAGTTTTCTTATCTTTTTACGAACAGAAGTAAAATATTGCACTTATGAATGTGTTATTCTATAGTTTATAATAAACTTAAGTTTTTATTTGTTTTAAAACTTAAGTTTTGATCTATCTTTCTAATTTTCTAGGATATAAGTTTTGATCTATGTGCAATAGAATTTGTTAGATTGCTTGCGTGTATGGTTTATGATTGTATAACAGTAAAATGTAATTTCTTTATATTATTATTTGATACCTTAAATGCATTAATAATTTTATTCAAATATGAAAACAGATTCTTCTAACTATGATTTATAAGAGTTGGTTTGATAAACCATTGAGCTCAAAAGAGTTCTTAAATGGAGTAAACCAATTTTTGGATTTTGCGTTTCCAAATTCTGCAGTGAATGGGAAAATTTGGTGTCCTTGTATTTCATGCAAATTTAGTTATAAGGGTGATAGAGTTGAGGTGTCTAGTCATCTCTTACAAATGGGTTTTCCTAGGAGAAAGATGGAAGGCCTATAAATATAGGTTACGGTGTAAATACTTTTACCCTAACAAAAGTAAGGAAGACCTACTTGCTATTGATCCTCCTATGCTTGAAAATGATTGGATTGCTTTTGTTAATTACTATAAAAAAAACCACAAATGAAGGTATAAATATTTGTTGCATTACTTTTACAAAGTAAACAAAGTACATTGATATTTTATATTAAATGCATATAATGACTAGCATTTGAAAATTGTAGAAACTAAGTGAGCAAAATATGAAAAATCGAAAGATGCTTAAAGTCTCACATACTAGGGGTAGTATGAGCAACGCAAGAAGAGCTCGTCATATGGTAAATTAAATTCATAACTTTTATTTTTGTAATATATTAAAATATTTGTATATGAAAGTTTGATATTGATTTATATTTTATTAATATCTTAGGAGCTACATTTGAATAGACCTGTATGACGTGCTGAGGTTATATTGTCAACTTTGCTTAAAAAGAAAGGAAACTATGTGAATGACGAAGGAAAATCCATCGCAATAAGTAAAAAAGATAACATTGTTATTGTTAATAAAGAATTTGCTACTTGGTAGTATGGTGGAATTTATCTGACTTTTATTTTTCTACTAGGAAAAGATACCAGAGAACTTGTCTCAAGATCAAGAACGTGTTGCCACTGAAGGTGTTCCATCAAAGATTAATGCCTATTTAGATGATGTCATTGACAAAGTGTACGGAGCTGAACATTTAGGTCGAGTGCGTGGTTTAGGTGTTGGTGTTTGCCCCACGAGTGTTTTCAAGACGCGCAAATATTTCATGCAATTTGACAGTATTGGTAGCTCTAGCCAAAAAAATATTAAGGAGTTACAAAAGGAAGTGCACACTTTGAAAGAAAAGCTAAATGGATATGAAGAGACTAAGGAGCAACTTTCACAAACACAAGATCAACTTAAAGTTCTCCTTAATTTTATGCAAAGAAAATTTGGTGATAAGTTACCTACTTTCAACCAATGTTTCCCTCCACCTTAGTGATATATTTGTATATGAAAGTTTGATATTGATTTATATTTTATTAATATCTTAGGAGCTACATTTGAATAGACCTGTATGACGTGCTGAGGTTATATTGTCAACTTTGCTTAAAAAGAATGGAAACTATGTGAATGACGAAGGAAAATCCATCGCAATAAGTAAAAAAGATAACATTGTTATTGTTAATAAAGAATTTGCTACTCGGTAGTATGGTGGAATTTATCTGACTTTTATTTTTCTACTAGGAAAAGATACCAGAGAACTTGTCTCAAGATCAAGAACGTGTTGCCACTGAAGGTGTTCCATCAAAGATTAATGCCTATTTAGATGATGTCATTGGCAAAGTGTACGGAGCTGAACATTTAGGTCGAGTACGTGGTTTAGGTGTTGGTGTTTGCCCCACGAGTGTTTTCAAGACGCGCAAATATTTCATGCAATTTGACAGTGTTGGTAGCTCTAGCCAAAAAAATATTAAGGAGTTACAAAAGGAAGTGCACACTTTGAAAGAAAAGCTAAATGGATATGAAGAGACTAAGGAGCAACTTTCACATACACAAGATCAACTTAAAGTTCTCCTTAATTTTATGCAAAAAAAATTTGGTGATAAGTTACCTACTTTCAACCAATGTTTCCCTCCACCTTAGTGATATAATTTCTTATAATATATAGAAATTGAAGTTAATAAGAGTTTTTGCACTTAGATCTATACTTTAAGTCACTAGCAAATATCATGTTCTATTTCTTGACATAGTGATTGATATTATTAAAATGATACTCATTCATTAGTGTTAATTAGTAAATATTTATTTATATTATGCTTTGACTTGACAAGTTCTAATTCTCATAATTAACGAGTAAAGTTCATCTTAATTTTTGGACTACAAAGGGAAGGGTTGTGTTTTTTGTTGTATGCAAGTAAATGGAAGAAATATGTTGCTATTTGGATTGCAAATGGAAGGAATAGATGTTTAGTGGATTGTTTTGCTTTTGCTCTAAAATATTCTGATGTTGTCAACAATTTTTGTATGTTTCATTAGTTTTTGTTAGTATAAACTATTTTATATTTTTATATCAATGACAGTTTTAGAATGTTAATTAGTTATTGTTGTTATATTGATTAAGAATGTATTCCTGATATTACAATGTTTGGTTTGACTTTATTGTTAGAAAGATATGACAAAAACATGAACAAAATTGCAATTGATATTAAAAAAAAAAAAACATTTAGCCACGGTTGGACCGAAGCAAATGTGAAAATAAAATATCATTTTATTTTATCATTTAACACGATTTTAGTCGTGGCTAACTGTAAAATAATTGTGGCTAAAAATATGTTACGACGACTCTTTTAGGCGTGACTAATATAAATGTTAACCGTGGCCAATAAATGTGGCTAATATAAATATTAAGCGTGGCTAACTTTAATTGCCACAGTCAATTGACAATTTTGCCACTGTTAAGAACGTGGCTAAGTAACGTTTTTTTGTAGTGCTAGTTTTTTCAACAAGGACATTCCTCTTAACCGGCGATTTTTCTAACTACTTATAATGTATATTTGTGTGGAAACTCTAGCATTTAACATATATATTATTCCCCTTCCAAGTCATTTATGCTGCATAATTTCTCCGACACAAGTCACTTACCAAAAGCTCCAAGTCATCTGGAAGCCCCTTCTTACTACATTATTAAGTCTAATACAAATGGAGCTGCTGAAGGTAGCATTTTCCCTTTGCTTGTGGTGGTCTTTTAGAGATCGTAATGTCACTTCTCTTGGTTATATTTCAATGTCTCTAGGTATTCAAAATGCTTTATTTGATGAGCTTATAAGCATTATATTGAAAATTGAGATTGCTTTTGAGAAAGGAAGGCATAACATTTGGTTAGAATATGATTCAAGTTTAATTGTTGTAGTTTTCAATAATTCTCAATTCGTCCCTCGGTGATTTTCAATAGGAAAATTGTATTCATCCCAAGTGAGATTTCATTGTTTGCGTATTTTTGGAGAAGGAAATTCTTGCACTGATTTTTTTGCTAGTTTTGGTATTTTCTATTAGGGTTTTATTTAGGTGGAATGTTAACCCTTTGTTTATTTCGGTGGAGTTTTAAAAAATAAGATTAATATTCCTAGTTAATTTGGTTGTTGCTCTCCCCACCTCAATTGGTAGTGCTAATTGAGATTATTGACACTAATAATACCCTTTGCGTTCTTTCTTTAGTTTTATAAAAATGATGGAATACTTGAAACACGGTATATATTCATATTTCATCACATTCTACTTCGTACATTCATATTTCGTCCCCCTTCCTTTCGAAAGGTATATAAAATATAATAACTTATTTATTTCACTGCGTAGTAAAATATCCAAACATTGTAATGAAAATCTCCATTCCATTCTTTTTGCTTTATTTATTTTAGAATATCTAAACAGAATCTAAATGAAGTCATTGTGCAACAATGAAGAATGAGGCTTGGAAACTGACAGGAACGTTGAAGGTTTACGCTATTAAGGTTATCCGGTCATTAATATTACACCTTTTAGTAAAATTAGAATTGAGCCTTAATTTTGAGGTTACATAGTCCATTATTTATTTTCTATAAAACTATTATTTATTCTTAGTCATGCTTTATGAATTTGTTTTGATAAACTTATTTATTTTATATGCTTTTTTTATTGTATGTTTAATTGTGAATTTTATAATTTTAACTCTCTAAATTATGTTTACATGAATTATCTATAGATTTTAGGGTTATATTATTTAATTATTTATTTATTATCATGTTCAATTGTCGCGGTACCGATTGAAATAATTAAACCATAAAACATAGATTTCTCCTGTTCAATTTTTAAAATATTAGATTGAATTGTGATTGAGACATTATCTGATTATAAATTATATTTTTTTTTAATTTAAAAAAAAAGTTAAATATAAGAGAGATAAAAAAAAATAGTTAATAAATCTCACCACTAAGTGGATCCTACTGTTATTAAATATTTGAATTTCATTTCAATAATTGTGTCCGTCTCTCTTCAAATTCATCATAAGGCAAGAAAAAAAAATATGATCTTATATCTTAAAAAATAGATTTGTCCTTCCATAACTCTCCAAAACTTGCTCCGAACTGGACCTACAATTAAATAATCAATTTATCAAATTATCTCCAATTGGAGACATTATAAAATAAGCTTTTACTCTATCTCTTCTTCTCATGAAATTGGATTATCTTTAGAACATTTATCTTTTCGCTTTCTCCACTATGTATCTCTCTCATCTATTATTTAGAAAACAAAATTGAAAAAAGTAAAGAAAATGCATGGAGATAATACATGAGAGAGACAAAAAGTGGAGAGAATTTAAAAAAAAAAATATTACAAAGATAATTCAAATCGGACAACTCATGAAGTGAGACATAACAAATAAATACTTTTAAATCGACTCTCTTTAATTTGCTTATACTATGAACACAAAGAGTGTCTTCCATGTTGCTTTGGCTGCCTTATGTCTTACAAGGTTTCTAACTAGTTCAAAATTATACTCAACTGACAAAACTTTAGTGTGGTCCTCATGTTGAATTAAGTTGCATAAATAAATAAAGGATGGCATGATATCAAAAAATTAGAAGTTAGTTAGAGTGTAAGTAATTGGTTAACTGAATTAGTTGCAACTCTTTTAATAATCACTTAAGAGCCATTAGCAAGTAGTTAGCAGTTAATCATTCATAAACTTTATAAATAGAATATGATCTATTTATTTTACACAATCTTTTTTAATTAATATAACATATTTCTCAAAAGTACAAATATGTTCTCCATTTTACACAACCCCGTTGTTAGTTTAGTTCACTGATTTCTTCTTTCTTAACTTTTAGGATTGCATTGCTTACATGTTTTTAGAGTATAGTTGATTTCAAACTCGGATTGGTTAATTTTTTAATTTGAATTTGTGGGAGGCAATTAGAAAATAAAAGTTAGTTGGAGTATATGTAATTGGTTAAATGAGTAGGTTGCAACTATTTTAAGAGTTAGTTGAGGGTTTTTAGCAAATAATTAGTAGTTCATAATTCATAAACTCTGTAAATAGAAAATTGTGAATTCATTTTAAACAATCTTTTGTCATTAAATTAAATATATTTTGAATTTAAGTATCAATATATTCTATATTTTTTTTCTATAAACATCATTTTCCTTCCATTGATCTAGAACTATCAAATTGAACTAACCTATATAGACCGATAAAAAAAACCAATAAAACATAAGGTTTAGACTCTAAATTTGGAGTCCAAATTTTAATAGGTTTTTTTTAGATTGCTTCTAAAAGATCCGGGCCCATACCGGACTAATCCAATCGAGTTTAGAACTATCTATTTACATGGACGACATGAAAAAAATATATTTATATTATTCTTAAAGAAAATATACAAAATGATTTTTTTTTACAGAAAGAACGAATGTCATATAAAAAGCTTGAGTACAAATGGAAATGTAACACCTTAAATCCCAAAATTTTTTTTTCTTATTTTCTAAACAATAAAATTATTTCGAATAAATAAATAAATATAAACTTTCAAACATTTTTTTTAGATAAAAAGTATCACATAATCACGAACACGTCGAATAAATTCAAAGTTTCCATCAAACTTAACAACTTAAAATCACAATATCCGACAACAAAATCTTTTTAGAAGCACACATACTTATGTGTTAAATTAAGTGCAAATGTGGTCTCAACCCAATGTCACTATCAAAGCGGAAATTCCCAAAATAAAAATACTCAAAATAACATCAACACAATGCATAATAATAAAGGTCTCCAAGACATGATGGCTTCCGCCTCTCCGATGATACTAGTCATCACCTGCAACTTACAACTCGTCTACGTCCATCGCAAACGCCAAACACAAACAATGAGGGGGTGAGTAACGAAATTATGTAATAATATAAAATACACGAGGAGAACACGCCAGCAATCAAATTATCACAACCTCAAAAATAGTCAAGTGTATAATATCAACGGTTTATCAAATTCATTCACAATAAGATAATCACAAGGATGACATTCTATGCATGTCCTATACTCTACACTTCAACATTTGGTACCATTCTACTCTGAAGTACTTGGTTAGGAGGCCTGATATTATGTCACTACAAGAGTGGACGGACAATTCATGAACAACATATACGCGACGGTCGGGGTACTCTTGTGTTGCACGATAGCTCCCGGCCTTAGGGAATAATCCACTAATCCTCTTACGAATTCCCCACTAGAGGTACCCCAAGGTCTATCAGTCTTACCTTACAGTTCGGCTGTATCCCTCCACGATCAGACTCATTCAGTTGTACTTTCCTGAATCACTAGGTTTGTCAAATCCTCCCTATATGATGACAAAATAGTTCTAACTCCAAAATCACAACTCAACAAATTTCAGTTTGACTTCACAACATTCATCATTATGTATATATATCAGTCAATCACAATTAAATCCAATATTCTGGTTTGCACTACTCACAATATCAATCACAAATAAAAGGTCAAACAGTGGCATATTCAAGTGATATCACAGTCTCATTCAAGTAGCAAGAATACTCCAGTACATATCATTCACATAGTAACAATCAATATAATATTCATAAAATCAGACAACATGCAATCTTGATATAAATAATTTCACGGCAATTTTACTGGTTGCTAAATTATATTTTAATCCTTACTATTACCATCCACATTTTATTAATTAATTATTATTACTCAATAGGGCTCAACAGTACGTAGTAAGCCCCAAATGAACATCTGGGAATTTCATTATTCCCGTTCATCTCACGTTATTTTATACTTATAAAATCGAACCTCATCTCACCCCTTACCTTAGCTGAAGATTTTTTTCCCAATGAAGCCGATCCGCTGATTTAATGTGTCACGTCTTTGCCAACCACCGTCTCTAACAGTCCACGAGCGAGAATAAATCAACGCAACAACCAATTATAAATTAGTTACTTACTCCAATAGGTAATTAATTAATTTATTAATAATACATTGATACTTTATCTAATAATACATTAATGCATTATAATATAATTGAAAAATATATTTAATATCGTTAAACACACATATTTCTATAATCAATTTTTATTTAACAAAGTATGATAAAAAGAACTTAATATTATGTCTATATAATATAATATATATATATATATATATATATATATATAGTTTTGAGTTATAAATATATTTATATATATATATCACATGGACGCAAATAATAATAATTAATTATTACTTATTATTGACTATACTTAATTTTTATAACATAATCAAATAGATTAACCCATTTAGGTGAAAGAATCAATTTGCATCTAATGGCTTAGTTACTAACTTATTTTCTGGAAGTTTGTATAACAACAATTCTTATATAGCATAATCCATTTGTTGACAGAAACAAAGGCAAGACTTCTAAAATTCCAAAGTAAAGACTCAAATCATGGCTATACAAATTTATTTTCGGCTTGTGGATTTAAATTTCTTAACTATCATCTATATATATATATATATATATATATGTATTACTTATCCTATGTATTACTTATCCTATTGTACTAACAAAATATGTATTATTATTATTAAAGCTAATTGATGGAATTAGTGAAACATATCTTATATGATTTGGTATTGAAATTGGAATTGGGATTTGAAATTAGAATTGTGATTGGAGCTTCAAATTGGAATCGGAATTGTAATTGGAATTTGAAATTGGAATTGGAAATTGGATTTGGAATTGTGATTGGAATTGGAAATTAGATTTGGAATTGTGATTGGAATTGGAATTGGATTTAAATTGTGATTGGAATTGGAATTGCGAATCCTAATTTGCTGAAAGCTGGAATGCGGCTCCCGTATGCGAGAGATTCGGTGATTGAAATTCGCCTGGGTTGGATGGTTATATATATATACTACATAATAGCCTAGGTTGTTATCATTATAACAATTATTATTATTATTATTATTATTATTATTATTATTCTATTATATTATAGCTAACTTATGGTATTATTTTATTTATATCTATATACATATCTATTAATTTTATTTTATTTATTTTTTGTAATTTAAATATAGTTAATATTAATAATTTAAATTAATTACTAAAGCAAACACAGAGATACACCTAAAGAAATTAGAGCACATATTAATATTCATATAAAAAAATAGTATCGTATTATTATACTATTTAAAATAAAATAATAAGAAATTGGAATGCTACAGGAAAGACTTTGGAGAATTGGCATTCACATTACAAATACCCTTATTTATTGGAATATCAAAACAAGAAAACAAGGACAACATCGAAAATGGATAAAGATAAACATAATTGATTTCACTCTTCTCCTTTGATTGTTTTCAGGTTCATTCTTGTATTTTTTTTTTGGGTTTGATATATTATTGTTTTTTGATCAAAAATAATTTCGGCCACATAAGAATTTATTAGGTTGAGTCGCGAATTAGATTGCTCCTTTTATGACGTTTTACGACACTATTAAAAATTGTACAAACTATCAAACACAACGTCCCTCTCACTACTCCAATGGGGCAAACCATTGTCATTTTAACAACTATGTTGCAAGTTTCAAAATCATCATTTGTATCTTCAACTAATACATATGCTCTAACATCAAAATAACATACTCTTGAGTAGTGTACCTCTTTAAAAGTTTTTTTTTTTCTATGGTGGCTTTTCTCTATGCATGAGGCTTAACATCTAATGACATTTGTTCATCGCGGTGATTTTTATCATTAGTTGGATCATCACCATTAAATTCATTTGGCTTATCAACAACCTCAAGTTTTTTTTTTTAATTCTTGTCGTGACTCCGTGAGACATTTGCATTCTCAATTTCTTTCAATTGTTGGTCTTCTAAGAACTCAATATCACAACTTCTAACAAGTTTTTTCATAAGAAGATCATAAAATATGTACCCAACTTCATGTAGACCATACATAATAAACACACACTACTTACCTTTAACATCTGTTTTAGAGGTATATATTAATGCTTTACATCTAAAAACACACAAATGATTATAAGAAACATTCTTACTTGACTAAATCGTCTATGTTACTTCATATTGCAAGGACACACAATAGTGAAAGGTTTAGGACATGCACAACTATGCTCAATGCTTCACCCAAAATGATTTTGAAAACTCTACTTGCGACAATAAACAATTAACTCTTTCAACCAATGTCTTACTCATCATCTCAATAATAGATACTTATGATGTCAAGTCCACCTATATCTACAATAAACATCAAATGGTCTCCAATATTTATTTTTGGTCCCTATTTCTTGAATATCGATTATTACTTCTCATCATTGACTCAGTAATCAAGACCTTTAAATGTGGTTGAGAGTCTTGAGACTTTCTTCTCAGCTCCTCATTCAGAACATTGCTTTTAACAATATCCATTGACAACACACCATCAGAAGCAGAATTAGACAATGAAATTCTAAAAGTTTCCCATGAGTTAGGCTAGGATATGAGAAGACATAACCCTTAAATTTCATCATCAAATTTAATACCCATATCAGACAAATGATTCACAATTCCTTGAAAGTATTCAAATGATATGCAACCAAAGTCCCTTCTTAAAGCTTAAAGGTTAACAACTTCTTTATCAAATACATCTTATTATTATATGTTTTACTCACATACAATTAGTCAAGCTTATCCCACAAGGATTTATGATATGTCTCTCCAATAATTTAGTTCAACATGTTATCATCAACTCACTGAAGAATATCCACACATCTGTCTATGTAGTAGAGTCCATTGATCAATAGTCTTATTAACCGACTTTATAAATATCACTTACAAATATATGTCCAATGATTTTTCATGAATTATTTATAAATATATGTTCAGTATTTTTTTAATATTTATCAATGACAATATTTGTTTCGTGATGTTTTTAATATCTATTGATGACAAATATTTGTTCCATATTTTTAAAATATATTTCAATGACAATTATTTGTCTCATATTTTTTTATGCATAATAGGAAAATATTTTTTTTGTGATTTTTTGTATTTATCACGGGCAAATATTTTATTGAGAGAAAATCTCTAATTAATATTTTAAAGACGATCAACTATTTAATTGTATTTGTTAATTATAATTATGATCTAATAATATACTAACTTGTATTTTTGAGTGAATTATTTAAAGATATAAAATCAAATATAAGTTAAATCATGATATGATAAGTTGAATCAAGATATGATGAACCATGCATATTCATGCAAGATCACGTGGTCTTTCTCACACAATCAAGAATGATATCATCATCTATTAAGGACTAATCTCATATACACAACAAGACATGAAAACACTTTATGAAGTATAAATGGTTTGGAAGATTCCTCAAAGAAATGTCAATCAAGAGAATGATGAACTAACGTTCAAAGAACATTATGGTTATCTTATTAAAAGACAAGAGGCAAAAAGGATCAGTTTGGAAAGACTAAATGAATGTCCAAGAATGACAAAACCCGTACATGGAGCACCTAAATATTAATGAGCATTTAAAACACTAATATTGAAGTTCCACTTACTAAAACAATATTGAAAAATATTTTGCACATTGATCTCCAGATTAATGACATGGAGGCCATTACGGAAAGGACTCAAGTACACTGAATTGGAATTGTTGATGTGACAACTGCACATGTCGTAGACACAATATTGTTTCAACAATCATAATGGTAGATCATCTAATCATTCTCGTTCAAGTTTTCTTCAAGAGTCAAGGCATAACGTTTTTTTTAGACAAGAAAAATGTTGACAAAAGTGCAAACAAGAAGATTTTTTCAATGAAACAATCGAAACTTGGCAAGATTGACCAACAACTATATTTAGTCTAAATTGAATATTCATAGCATCTCATTATCTATAAATTGAAGATCAATTGGAAGTTGAATACTAATATTAGATGGAATGAGTACTTTAACTTAGATAAGTCATATGCTCTAGATACTCTCGTTAAAGAGTTATGGGGTTTGCTGATGCAAACTAAGATGGAGAAATCTCAAGTATGGTTTTACGACTTCCTATCAAAGTTAATCAACAATCCATTGTTGCTATTACCAAATTCCATGATGATGGCACAAAAATAAAAAATAGATATAGATCAAGAATTGGGTCTTCTAAAATCAACAAGGAACTTTTTGAAGATCATAAGGTTAACTCCAAGTTAGTTCATTTAAGATTTTGATTCGATGTGGGGTACTATAAAGTGACTATGTTGATGACATCGGAAAAGACCACAGGGGATTGATGTGGAATATCTCCCATAAGATTAACACTAATTTGCAGCATTTGGTACTTGAGCACATGAGGTCTTGCATCATCAACTTCAGATCAAGCAAAATCAAGATCATTCTCTACTTGAGACTTATCATAGTTGTGATTATGAGGACACATCTCTTTAAGGCTCTAGAGGAAGTTAGGGGAGTTGTTAACGATGAACACTTGGTATCCTTCTCTCCACTAGTGTTCAATATCAAAAATGTTATCAAAATGTGACGCATCGTTGCCAAGGGTTGTATAAAACTAGGAAATAAAGTCCACAGACTCTTAAGACAGTTTCGTGGAACTCAAGACACTTAATTTTTGGTCAGAGATTTGCACGCTCCAATTTTTAAGAAAGTTAAAACAAAAAAAAAAAAGATAACTCAAGATCATCTAAGGATGTACCACTCTGGTCAGTCAATATCTTTAGTTTGCTTTCCTTTGCAAAGAACATCTCAAGAGTTTGAGAATAAAAGGAAAAAGGGAACTTGGGGTATCTTATGTGTTAGAGGAAGAAGAAGATGATGAAAATGCCGATGAGGATGAAGCTAGGCTCACCTTGAGGAATAGACCAAATGTAAATCTCTTTGTTGACCTTATTCACTTTCCTATTGATATGGTAGTGGTAATGAAATAATTGAACATGAAACTATTGTAACGCCATTTGAGCCCCTTTCCAAACACAAAACTCCTGCTTCTATCTTCTCAACACCTTAAAAAAAAACTTACCCATCAAACATATATTGTGTAATCTAGCTTTGATTTAGATACATACACCTCAACCCTAGTTGAAAATCTTGTAGATATTAGGTATAGATCAAAACCATACCCTCTCAATATTGAATTTCCCACCTCCACTCAATTATCTTTCCATTCTAACCCTCCACCAACACCTACCCAAATAACCATTCCAACCTCACCCATCTCTTCTTCACCTACATATGATCCTTACCCACCTATATTTGTGGATCCTATCCACACAACAACTACAATAGCAACCAAAGCTATAATTGATTTAGTCTTTAAAACATCCTTAGAGGACTTACCTACTTTTGACTCCACTCAACTTGAAAATGAACCTAATGCTTTATACCCATAGACCTAGCCCCTTTTATTCCCATTTCCTTCTGACTCTTACAATTGTACTAAATTTTAACTCATTGATTACCTCTTTCACTAGTAAAATTACCAAAATTAGGAACATGAAGACTGGTTTTTTGAGGGTATTCAAATAAGGATCTTATCTCCTTTTGTTCTAAAACCTTGGCACAAATCTAAGGTACGATCTATTGGAAAAAAAAAGATCCACTGAAAAAAAAACTTTTGGTTTTTAACAGCTTATGGAACACAAATAGAATCGTACCTTGATTATCATATCCCAAATCCATTTTCATTTTTGGGTCCCATTTTAAAAAAATAAATAAAAAAACAATTGCAAAAAGATTTGGATTCTGATGAAGTCTCTAGTAAGTGGGACAATGTTATTTCCTTTGTCACAACCTGGATTAGGGAAAATGGGGAGCTTGGAATGCATATGGATGCTCAGAACTGTAGTACTTTCAGACATACGGCTGAGATCCTCTACCTTTTGGTCTTATAATTTTAGAAAGCTCATCGAAATCAGACCTCGAAAGCAATTGACTGCTTAGAAGGTCTACCAAGTGAAGATAACTTTCTGTTGAGCTATGTTCATCTAGATTCCTTAGTGGTTGCTCCCTTGGAACCATTGAAGTTTCCTTTGATCATTCCACGTGTTGAATTACCTCCCTTGAATGTTCCTACCACTGTTGCTTCAGGTTTTGTTAAGTCTACCTCTAAAGGATCTTCTACCATCCCCCTTGCAAATGTGTTTGACCTGTCTTAGTTTGTAAATAATGAAGACTTTGATCGACTAGAAACTAAAATTGAGGCGTTCATGGAACAAACAACCAAAATTCAGGAGTCCATTCAAAATACCTTAGATATGTTCTTAACTATATTTACCAATCTCAATCTTTACTTTTTCTTTCTTTTCTTTTGTGTATTGTTTTTGTTTTTTTACTCACACTTGTACTATGCGCTCTTTAAAATTTTTTTTGAAGACTTAACTCTTATATCTTTTTTGTTGTGCTTTATGTCTATGTATAACTTTTTTTGCATGATGACAAAAGGGGAGTATGGTTGTGAGAACAATTTGTTATGATTTGGCAAACCCTCTTTGTCAGAATTTCGTATTCCATTTTCTTTTGAAAACTTGATCATATGAATGGGGAGCTTTACCGCTTCATTTTGAATAGCTCTGCAATTATCACACTATTATAAAAAAAATTATTCACAAATAAATGTTTGTGTTCATCAAAAAGAGGAAGATTGTTAGAACCAAAATGATTTGAAGAACTACGACCTTTAATTGTTTTGATAATAACAAAAATTAATTTGTAGGAACAATTTATTATGGTAATAATTTTTTTTAAGTGTGAAATCTCTTGTCATGAACTCTAAAGTATTTACGTTGCATTATCTAATGAAAAGATAAACTAAGCAAAGAAGTTAATGCAATGCTCTGAAATATTTGTTGATATAGTGTTGAATTTGATGAACACAATCTCAACGTGCTTCTGCTGAACTTGTTAATAGAAGCCCACTCTGATGATTCTGTGTTTAATAACCTTGTGATCGTTTGAACAACACTCTAAAGTCAATATTCTGATAAAGTCAACATTATGACATCATCTTCTCATCTTAGTAGACTTATCCTCTGACTTAAAAGCTTCTCTATAAAAGAATTTGTGATTGTCACGAAAAATATATCAAGAGAATAAGAAACAAGAAAAGAAAACCTCCTGCTGTCACAAATTCAAACTCGTAAAAACTGTTGTATTAGCTCTAGGCCCAACGACGCTTGAAACACTCTTTGAGAGCAATTCCTATAATGACTTTTATGTGAGTTAGATAGAAAACCATCTTAAACACTTTTGTAATTTGCCCCCAGTAGTTTTCTTGTTTTCAAACATCACTAGTATTTAAATTCATTTTTCATTAAGTTTTTGAAACAAAATACAATTCAAATTCTCTATTTTTTTACGTTTTTTTCTCTATAAAAACGAACTTTACCAATAAGCGACAAATGTACTTATCACGAGTCTAATAGATCATCATAAGACAAATACATTAACTACTATTATACATTTGAATTTTTTTAACATTTTGAATGTATCTCGAAGTTTATATTGAAGTTAGATGATCATGTAATATTTATATTTTAATGCAAGTGAAGATGGTTATTGATTGTTTATGTTTCACGAGGATTGAATTAAGAGTTAGTATACATAATCTATACATGAACTCATTTAAAGAAAACATAGAAGTGCACTATTACAGAATCGTAATTAACAAAGTAGAACCGACATATAAGTTGAATAATTAAAAAGTAAATAGAAACATATTAAGCATATATAGCTTTAAGGGTTTATGATATGTTAATAATATCAGTACAATCACTAGCAGCAAAAGACAACATTTTCCCTTCAAGATCATATTCCACTTGAAAATTAACTTGCGCCACATTTCCAAGGAGGGAAAGACCTTTGATATTGGATGGTTTTACTGCCAAGCATACCAAATCGTTTTTTATCATTACAAACAAGTTAAAAGGATTCAAGGTAATGTTAGCTCCATTAAAATGCAAGATCGTAGAAGGAAATTTGATATCTGGTTGAGAACGAAAACAATAGCGGAACGGTTTTGGAAGAAATTCCACTGACTCAATCCCAATTGTTTGTTTCATTGAAGTTAGAAAATCATCAAAAAAAGGTTGTTCTAGAAGTGTAAATGTTGTCCCTGAATCAATGGCAATGTTACCATCGGTTCGACCGGTTTGAAGCGTGTTTTGTCCGACAGTTATTCCCTGAAGATTGACTTGGTAAAGAATAGGGTGAGAAGGGTCCATTATGAGAGGAGTAGACACAACACTATCACCTATTATACTAGCTTGATTCCCAAATTTCAATTTACTAGTTAACTTTGAATTGTAAGGAAGTAAACAATAGGAGAATTTCCTACCAATAGAATCACCAAGTTGTGAAATTAGTGACAATGGCCCTGTTCCTAGACCAACAATTCCTACTGGTTTACCACTAGTATCAGCTGTGAAACTATTGTAATATCCACATCCAAACATAGCCTTAGGAATTGTAACATTAGAACCAAAACTAATGGAATCAACAACCAATTCACCAATAGTGAATGATTTGTCACCATAAAAGTATGAGTATGAACATTGTTGTGATTTTCCACATGAGTGTTGATTTGCAGGAAGTAGTGTGCAAGATTGTGAATCACATGGCACGTTTGTGAATGTTGAAGACTTGTTGCTATCATATAATGGAGTTTCTTGAGGGAAACAAATCTGACATGGAGAACATTGTACCCATGTAAGATCACTCCCTGTGTCAGCAATAGCCAATCTTTCAACTGGGGGGGTGCCAATATAAATTCTCATAAGATAATCACCATAATTTGGAATTATAATTGATTCCGGTGTTTCATTTTCATTTGACAACAGAGAAAGTGAAACTCTCTTAAGTCTACTGCTTGAACGTAGATCTGCATTTCTGAATAGATCTAATGTGGACAATGAGGGATTGTAATAGGGTGAAATAGCAGAATCATGGTGAATAAGATCAATGCTAAAACCACTTTCGCTTTTACTTGCTTCAATAATTGATATTGAAAAAACTGAACATAGTGCTAAAATGAAGAATACTAAAGCATTCATTATGTTCTAGGAAATACTACACACTAAAAAAGCATCCAAGGAAGCAAGTTAACGTACTTCTATTTATGCATTTTTTAGTTAGTACTAAAGATTTTATTTTTCTAAATTAATCAAAAATGTTTACCTCATATGATAATATTATAAACTAATTAACAACTTACATTTTAATTTTACTTCTATTCTTGTATTAATCAATTGGTAACTTCTCTATCCCTGCCTTATGATCTTTACTTAAAATATTTCTAAAACAAAACGGCCAAATAAAATTTTTTCACCAAAAAATATATAATGCTATTAGGAATATCAAAAGCCACTTCAAATATAGAACATAAAAGTCATTTTCTAAAAGGCAATGTCTTTACTCATAAATGAAAAGTCATAAAAATAAGAAAATAGTACTTTTCTCCTAAAAAAATAAAATAGTTTTTTTGTTGTTGCTAAAATAGAAAATAGTATAACACAATGAGATATGACTTTGTAAGAGATTGAAAAGCAAACAACAGCCACAACGATTAGACATATAAAACGTTTAGTTTGGCTATGTGTAATTACTCCACTCTACTAAATTTACGGTTGAAAATCAATTAAATTTGGAATCAACTCAACTCAATATGAATTAGTTTAACTCAAAATTTGACCCAAGTTTGCCACAAATTTAATTTTTTTAACTTGAACTCGACTCAACTCAAGTTCATGAGCAATTTAGTTCAGTTCACTAAATCAAATCAAATGAACCAAAAAAAATAAATTTATAAGAACAAATGTGTTCATTCAACTTTAAATTAAAATATTAATCAAAATCAATAAAAAATTAACTAAAGCCTATATATATATAAATATATAAACTAGGCTCAAAAATCAATTTTATTATTACATTTGATTGTTTCATGTGTTGGTAGTGTAGTTCTTATATAGGAGAAGAAGATAGTGTAAGGGAGTATATTTTTCAACGTGAGACTTCAATATATAGTGAATTTGAAGAGAGTTTCTTGAGTGTGAGATTTTTAAGTATTAAACATAACTAAATAACAAACTTTGAAAAATAACATAACATTTAAAATAATTTTATTTACCTTCATAATATAAATAAGAATTATATACAAGATTTGTAATTTTTAAATGACACTAGATTTATGTCAAAATAATATTTATAACTAAAATTATTATCATAAAAACAATAAATGCAATATCTCACCTTATATTTATTAACAATTTTTATTATATGTGACCAGATTTGCTTTTCCAATAGACAATGGAGTTGTATGTATTTTTAGTAGCTTTTAAATATATAAAGAAAGCCTTAATATTAGTTTTTCAAATTATTTTTATTTCGTTTCAAAATGACATTTAATTTGTGTTCAACACCGTTTTCAAATATTTTTTTACTTACACCTAAATTAATTTGTTTCTACAACTTCCAAGTCAAATTTATTTCATACAAAAATAAAATTATATATATATATATATAGACACACACAACGAGTATATTTATTAATCAAACGAGTTGATCTATATATAGCTCAACTTCAACTTATTTATTTAACGAACTCAATTTTCAACTCAAGTTCAACTCGTTATGTTCATGTACCAACTTCAACGAGCTAATTATCAAATCGAATCTCGAACTATTTTTGAGTTGGTTCAGTTCATTGTCAATCCTAACTAAATTATATGTAAAAATGGATTAAAATATGCTGATGAAAAAGTATTTTTTTTAATAAAAAAATGATATCCATTCAATTTGGTAGGATACATCAATTCAACATAAATTCAAACTTGCTAAAAAAACAAATATGTAAACTAGCTCTCATAACATATGCAAGTTAATAGCACCAAACAAAAATATGTCTATTAATATTACAAAATTCATGTTCTTGAAATATTTATGCATTTGGATCTATAACGTTTGACGACATCATAATCACTAATTAATATTTGTAATAGATCAAAATTATTATGTCAATTTGGACTAAAATGAACATCACAACAATACGATAAAGTCAAACAACATTGCACGAAATTGACAAACAAAACAACGTGACATTCAAACAACGAAATCCTAAAATATACAAAAGAAAAATTTAATTTATGTAAAAAACACTTGTTTAGATAAAAATAAAAAACGACCTGAAGGGAAGATGTTCGATCCAAAAAATAGTTTTAAATTACCTCTCTTATAAATGAAAAAGAAAAAAAAAACCTAAATTTTTCTTAGGAGGAGCTCAACCCTAAATCCTAAGCCAACGTTTTAGCCGGTTTTACAAGTCTGACCACTTCACAAAGAATAAAGATGAGGGAGGAATAAGGTACAAGAAATCTAACTTGCATGCCAGTTTTCTCGTATGCTATAAATGGGAGAAGTGAATGAAAATATTGGATCCTAAAAAAAGAAGAAAAAAAAGATGAAGTTTTCAATGACAAGAAGGTGTGATGGTATTTGTGTGTTGAAGGCTTAGATTTGCAAGCGAAAAAAATGAATTGCAAAATGATAAAAGAGAGGAATGGAAAAAATATGACAGGAAAGTTATGAGAGAGATGAAGAATGGATAATGAAACGACGAATATATATATTTATATTGTTAATGCATATAAATTAAATTATTTTTATTAATTATTGATGTATTTTAATTATCATAAATATAATTACAAAAATATTAATTAAATATTTTAATTATTATAAATATAAATTAAGAAATATTAAATAAAAATATTAATTAGATGGTATAATTAAAAAAAGAAATTAGAATTTATTTGAAACTATAAGTAAAATACTTTTAGAGACAAATAGTCTTTACAAATCTAACTGTTATTTTGATATCTAGGGAACGTACTCCATTTGGTCTCAATTATAAAAAGAAAAAAATCAATACCAATAAATTTATTATTATTATTATTATTATTATTATCACATTTTAAATATTTTTACAAATATATATTTTATAGAAAAATGTAAAACATTAAATACACCCATTAATATTTAAAAAATAAATATTAAATGAGGATAAAAAAATCATTTAAATAATACATTTTAAAAGTCACAATCATCATTCAGTACAAGGATGAATACTACTAGTACATCACTCCTTGGCCAAAGAAAGTGTTACTTTTTGCATAATACAAATACCAGTACATCATCAATCATGATACGATGAATAAGTCAATTTCCTTTTCATTTTTGTCTTCATTACTGTAGTTTTGATGTGTTTTTTGGTGTATAAAAATGTTTAGATTTACTAAATATTACATTATTATATTTTATATTCTAAAAACTTTGGTATTAGAAAAAATGGACAAGGTTTGGAACAAACAGGTTTTTGGTAACATCTTTAAGCGTAAGGAGCATATTCTTAAAACATTAGAAAGGATCAACAGGGTTCTTCAAGTTCTAGTCGTGGCCTTAACTATCGAGGTCCTTCACACGATTCTCCAATTTCCCTATCATCAGTGATGGTGACATAGATCATATTGGCTCCCCAATTGCTATCCAACAAGTTAGACAAACGCTTTTTAGCATGAAAAGCTATAAGTCTCCGGGGCCTGATAGTTTTCAGAATCTCGTCTTTAAAAATTTATGGGACACAATGGGAAATTCTAATTTTGATAGTTTTGCTAGCCCTAACAAGATAAGTTAAGTGAATCACATTCTCCTCACATTGATTCTGAAATGCATTGATCCGACTAAAGTCGTCTAGTTGCACCCTAAAATGCGCGCTCTAAAATGCTAATTTTGGCGTAGTGATTGCACTATCTAATTTTGTTTACAATTTTTTTTACCAAAGTGATTGCCAAAAGACTAATATCTATTTTTCATTATAATATTTCAAATAATCAAATTTATTTTTTCCCTGACAGAGTTAGTACTGATAGTATTTTTGTTTTGCAGGAAACCATACATACCTTGAATCACATGCATGGGAAGAAGAGTTACATGATCTAAAAATTGGATTTGGAAAAGACGTATGATTGCTAGAGGGGTTTCATAAAGGATACTTTGTTTCATCTAAACATTCCCCGTCATGTTCTAGAGTTGATTTATTATTGTATCTCGTCTACATCTATGAGCATCAATTGGAATGGTGATCCTACTTCCCGATTCTATACTTCTCACTCTACAAATTTTTAACTTTTGGCCACACTTATCTTGGCAACGACTTAAAAATCGTGGCTAGAAACGAGAATAGACAACATTTTTTCAAGTGTTGTTTATAATATACATATAAAATACACTTTCTTGCTTGTTAACATAAAATCGTTGCATATTTATTTTTAAGGTACGAGTTAAAAAGGGTGGCCAATTTAGACAACACTTTTAAACCATTGCCTGAGATGATTTTAAAGCAACATATTATAAATGTGGCTTTATATAGAAAGTGTTGCCTAAATCATGTTTAAACCACAATACATAATTGTGAGATAAAATAGAAAAAAAGTGTTGGCTAAACCAAAACCCTTAAATATTTTTCTAAACCTAATTTCTCAAATTTACACTAGTAGAATTTTGTCTTTTTAAGTCGGTTAAAATATACATTTTAAGTCAGTTCCATGCCCGAGTTAACAGCAAACGACTTAAAAAATATGTTGTTTTTTAACTCGTTTCATGAACCGACTTAACAGAGCTTCATCATATTAAGTCGATTCAGCTTAACCGACTTAAACATCGTAAATTCAGCACTAACACATCATCTTTTTAAGTCGGATATTTTGACCAACTGACTTAATAGATATAGTTAAAATAATAATTTTTTTTTATATAAATTTCTCATTTTGTTTTCATGCTCCTAATCCATGCAATATTTCGTATTAAATTTCAAACGACAGTTTTGTACTTACAATCATAATTTTATATAAGCATCTAATAATCAAAATATACAATATCACAATATCTCATATTTATATAAAAAAATATAGAGTACAAATAATGTATCCTATTTCCGACTAATTTTGACAGACAAAAAAAAAAGATATCCATTAATAAAATTACAAAACCACAATGTAGCAATATTCAATAAACATATATTAGTATCATCATTTTCTTTAATTAATTTCAAAATAAAATCCACACGACGTTTTCAAACTTATTTACTTTGATCCAGATAAATTGATCATGAGTCATCAAATATCTGAAAGAAAAAAAATGAAATTATGAGCACATATACTAAATGAAATTATGAGCACATATATTAATCATTTTATCAACGTCACAAAATTAATGTTATACATCAACAATAGAAAATTAAAAAAAAAATTACTCATATAAATTTATTATTCAATCACTTCATCAACCATACCTGAAATGGTGGCGATGAAACGCGATTGTGAAGAGGCTTGGCGAGAAGAAGTGGACGATGAAACATGAAACTGAGTTAGGGGTGGAGTGGAGTAAATGCATTTGTAAGGGGTGGAGTGGAGTAAATGCATTTGTAAATATGGTTAGAGAAAAGAAACAATTTATAATACAATAGTTAATAAAGTGGAAGCTAAAACGTTAACTGTGAATAAAGTGGAAGATAAAACGTTAACGGTGAATAAAGTGAAAGATAAAACACTAGTCATTTTTTATCTTCCCTTTAAATCATATACACGGTATTTGGCTTAAGTCGGTTATTAATAGAACCACATTAAATCATATACACGCTATTTGGCTTAAGTCGGTTATTAATAGAACCGCATTAAACAAGTTTTAAATATTTACAAAATTGCCACCGCATTCCTTTTATTAGGTCGTTTATAAGTAACCGATTTAGCCATGATGGATATATTAATGTTTTAATTTTATTTTTACAGTATCTTTTTAAGTCGATTGTCAATATAACCGTGTTAACCATGTTTCACATATTTACAAAATTGCCACTGTCTCATTTTGTTAACTCGTTTATATGGAAAACCGACTTAAATATACCTCCGCCTCACTTGTTAAGTCTGGTGGCAAATAAACGACTTAATTCTGCCGTATTAAAAGCACAATTTTCTACTAGTGTTATTTTTCCTAAATTACATGATCCGTTTCCCACACCAAAAACCTTAGTGCTTGAACCAAAACCCTTAGTTCCTAAACCAAAACCCTTCTCAATCGCATTTGTATCATTCGCCTCCGTCTCATCTTTGCTTTGTCTTTGTCTCCTTGCCTCTCGTCTTAACCCAAAACCCTTCTCAATCGCATATGTCTTTGTCTTTGTACCTCTCGTCTGTCTACTTGCATTTGTATCATTCGTCTTCATCTTTGTCTCGCCTGAACCAAAACCCTTTCCGCCTTCGTCTTGTACGACATTATCTTGTGCTATGACTTTTATCGCCGTCTTGTGCTCTGACAACTCGTGTTTGACTTAACCCTCACTAGAAGGTTACACACATGTAAGAATATGCTTAATCCATCTTCTTTTTTATTCTTCAATTTGTGTTTTAATGTCTTTCAATTTCATGTGTGAGTACCGCGTTTTTTATTAATTAGTAATTTTATATGATTTATTGAATTATTGGTTGCAATATCTAAATTGTGAAGTTGAAGTTTGAGATGATGGATACGGCTGCTCACCATTGTTTACCAACCTTGTTTATCTGCATTAAATTGATTTTTTTTTGTCCTCAATATACATGACATTGATGTATTTATGTTACTGAGCTCTGGAATTTAAACAATCTCGAATTGCTCCATGTTTGGTCTTGTTATCTGTTTCTGAATTCCTATAGGTTTAGTTTAAAGAATATCATATCATGTGAGTGTCAAACATTGTTAATTGTTAATTAGCACATGAATTACATACTATGGATTTCAACCATTTTGTTTTTGAATTACCTGTAGAAGTGCATTTTTAGTTTCAATTGTTTAAATTGAACCTATACCAATTGTATGATTGCCAAAACAGTACCTATCCCATTTGGTACCTAAAATATCAAACACAAATATAGGTAAACATTTGAGTTCCGAAACTAAAGAAGGAACTAGGCGCTCATTAGTAAATTTATATGCTTTATTGAATTATTGGTTGCAATATCTAAATTGTGAAGTTGAAGTTTGAAATGATGGATATGGCTGTTCACCAATGTTTACAAACCTTGTTTATCTACATTATATTGAACTTTTTGTATCCTCATTATACATGACATTGATGTATTTATGTTACTGAACTCTATGGAATTTAAAAAATCTCAAATTGCTTAATGCTTGGTCTTGTTGTGTGTTGCTCAATTCCTGTAGGTTTAGTTTAAACATGTCCTATCATGTGACTGGTATTGTTAATTAGGACTTGAATTACATGCTATAGATTTCAATCATTTTGTTTTTGAATTACATGTAGTACTACATTTTTAGTTTCAAGTATTTAAACTGAACCTATACCAAATGTATGATTGCCAAAACAATACCTATCTCATTTGGTACCTAAAATATCAAACACAAATTATTAATTGATTTATTTATGCTATTGAGTTCAAGTACTCATTACGCATGACATTGATTTATTTATGCTACTGAATTCTAGAATTTAATTGTTGATTAGGACTTGAATTACATGTTGTGAAATTAATTGTTAATTAGGATTGTCAAGAACTGTTAATTGTTAATTAGGACTTGAATTACATTGATTTATTTATGCTACTGAATTCTAGAATTTAATTGTTAATTAGGACTAGCAATACCAGTTGTGCAGTTTCAATGACTTGAATTGCTACAAATAGCCTAAGAGCAAAAATATTCTCTAAAAATAAACAAGCATATATCCATGACACATTGAGAAAAAAAAAGTACCGACAATACTAGTTGCATCCTTACCAACTTCACAAACGGAATAACCATTAAATAAAGATGAAGATAAGATTAAATCACACCAAATGACTGAAATTAAAGCAAATTTTTATTGTCCTATAGTTTATAATATTGTTTAAACAGTAAAATACAAATGAAAAGAATAGTATATAACTGTTCCGTAAACTGCCACGTTGTAGTCATTGAAACTGCGCCTTTTTGAACTTGAAGTCTATCACGTTAACTTGCTATACAAATACATTTTATAAATAGTTGGAACTCCAAATTGATGCATAAAGTATTTTACCCAGAAAACATTAACACTAAGCTTTTCAATACTGTGCTTATGATATTTCCATCCTCAACCGACAAAAGGAAAAGATTCACAAATCTACATTTCTTTATTGTCTTTAAAATTCTAAGCAAGCTATTAACCATAATGATCAGTGTGTTTAATATATTTGGATTTGTGCTAATAAAATCCTCATGTTTAGGTTTGCAATATTTCACTATTATTTTGATTTGATTTGCTTAGTTTTTGTTGGCAAATTCCACTCGGTTCATTGTTTAATGTCTTATTCTATATTTAGTTGTATAGATCTACATCTAGTTGTGTTGATATTAAAACTTCATTTGTGTTAAACTTCAATTTATTTGTTATTATTTTGGTTATTTAGAGTGATGGATAAAAAGTGGACTACACTTCATAGACTTAATTCAGAGTATCAAAAAGCTGTAAAATCTTTTTTAGATTTTTCCTTTACCAAAGGAGAACCTCAAGGTCACACAACTTTATGTCCTTGTGCCAAGTGTAGAAATCGTTGTTGGAGAAGAAGAAAATGGTGTGCGATCACCTAATAGGATTCAATTTTGTACAAGGTTACGACGTTTGGGTCAACCACGGAGAGCAAATATTATTGCCTAAAGAAATTGATGATCATATGGAAGATCAAGAGGACGCACGTGATGACATCAATGGCTTAATTTATGACACAT
Organism: Cicer bijugum; assembly: GCA_037974875.1. Classification (NCBI taxonomy): domain Eukaryota; kingdom Viridiplantae; phylum Streptophyta; class Magnoliopsida; order Fabales; family Fabaceae; genus Cicer; species Cicer bijugum. Next base: position 874,410 of record JBBPBT010000013.1, read on the forward strand.
TTAGGCACATTCAAAAAGTAGAGGAAGGCAACAAGGGATCTAATGAGTAGGGATGGGAATAGGCTAGGCCGTCCGTAGGGGCCTATGGTCTGGCCTATTTATAGTCTGATCTGGCCTAGCCTGTTTAATAAAAAGGCTAGGCTCAAACTATTTTTAAAGCCTATTTATGTAAATAGGTCAGACTTAGGTTTATAAAAAAAGTCTATTAGCCTGACAGACCGATCTATATATATTTTATTATTTATTTCATTTTCCATTTTTTTTCTTCTAATTTTCATTACACTCACTCCAACAAACAGGTATGTAAGCAACATATTTTTTTTTATAAAAATCAATACTATTTATTTGTTACCTTTATATTTTATAAAAATCAATAATATTTCTTTGTTATCTTTATATATATTATTAGTAGATAAACTTGAAAACCCTAATTGTTTATTATTACTGAATATGAGTTTGTTTGAGATGATTTGTTTAGAGGTAACATTCGGAGTTTTTTGAGAGTATTTGTTTAGAGGTAATATTCCTAGTTGTTTGAGAGATAATAATTGGTGCGTTTGTTTCAATAAAAAATTTATTCTTTTAAATCAAATATCATTTTTTAGGATTTAAAGGGTGTTTGTTTCATATTTTTTTTAAAATTATTTTGTTAGAAAAATAATTTTATATATATATACATTATGTATATTAGTATTGGTATATAGAGAATCATGTAAATTGATATGGGTAGAGCATCATATAGGTATAGATAACTGTT
>JBBPBT010000013.1:875497-890406 GCA_037974875.1 Cicer bijugum
TCATTTTTTTAATAATTTGCTCATTTATTTATTTATTATTTTTTAGCTCAGTGTCTAACATATATGTATTTTTTCTTTTGTTTTTGAAGGTTGATAAAAAAGATATACAAATCACTTTGAAGATTTGATATCATATTTTTGTCATTGTGTAACTCTTTGTGGAGTTTATTTTATTTGTAATTTTTGAAGGACTTTTTAGAGTTTGTTAATTATGAATTCATTTTTTTGTTTTTTTTTTTTATTGAAAGGTTGTTGCATTACAAACTTGTTAGTAATTATTTTATTAGATGTGATTATAATTTTATTAGTTTTCCTTGTATATAAAGGTCTAGTTTAGTCTATTTAAAAAAAGAGTAAAATATAACATTTAAATATTTTAATGTGAATAAGGCTTTTAAATAGGCTTACAAGTCAGACCATGATAGGCTGTAGGTCAGGCTCAAGCAAAAAAAAAAAAAAAAGCCTATGATAGGTCGTAAGCCAGGCATAGACAAAAAAAATTCATTGTAGGTCGGATTCAGGCCTTTCAAAGCCTAACATGGTCTGACCTATTCCCACCCCTACTAGTGAGGATGCTAAGAAGTTTTATAATTTAATTAATGAGGCAAAGCAAGAGTTGTATCCGAGATGTGAAAACTTCACTACTTTATCATTTATAATTCCACTTTACTTGTTCAAATGTCTTCATGGGTGGAGCAATGTATCATTCAATTCTCTTTTGAAGGTATTGAAAGAAGCCATGCCTAATCTTAACATTCCCGAATCTTTTAACAAAATAAAAGCCATAATCAAGGATTTAGGCCTTGGTTATAAAAAAAAATTCATGCTTGTCCAAATGATTGTATGTTGTATTGGAAAGAGCATGAAAATGATGATACCTGCAACACTTGTAAAGCTTCACGATGGAAGGAATTTACTCAAGTAGATTCAGAGTTTGAGGATCCAAAGTATGATCATAAAGTTCCTACAAAAGTTTTGAGGCGCTTTCCACTGATTCCAATACTTCAGAGATTATTTATGTGTTAAAAAATTTTCGAGTCAATGAGATGACATGAAGAAGGTAGATCAAAGGATGGTAAATTAAGGCATCATGTTAATGGTCAAGCTTGGAAGGACTTTGATGTGCTTGTTGGACATAAGTCCCCTTGATCATGATTTTGACATAATTAACAAACATACAATGTTCATGCATTATTTGATAAAACTAACAGTTTGAATCAAGTTACATTTCCGGAAAAGCAAGCAAACACTATACACTTGGACACAAGCTTGGAACACAAGGAATCAAGCAAAAAGTAGAGAATGTGCTGAAGAAAGATGCAATTCCATCTAGTGTCATTAGTGTTTGTAGTATTTAGTTGTTAGACTTAATCAATGTGATTTCATGCATAAGTATTTGCCAAGTTGAAAATGAAATCCTAAAATGAACAAGTAACCAAATCGATTAGCTAATCCATTGATGCATCCATTGGGAAATCGATTGCTTGACTCAGAATTAGAGTTTTCACTAAGCCAATCGATTGTTAAATCGATTATTTAAAGGACTTTGGTGTAAACTGAACTTTGGGTTAACTCAATCGATTGGACAATCGATTAGTACATCAATTGGGCAATCGATGTTGTGACTTACAGAGCCAAGCTAAAAACCATGCAAATCGATTGGCAAATCGATTCAGAAAAGTCTTTTTCATCAGACTTGGCCTCTGTAACCAACCAATCGATTGGACAATCGATTGGGACATCAATTGAGAAATCGATTTATTAAATCACAGAGACAACCACTTATTGAGACAATCGGTTGGCAAATCGATTGTGAAAATGTTTTTTATCAGTCTGTGCCTCTGTGATCTATCAAATTGATTGAGACATCAATTGAAAGTTGTTTCTTAACTTGCAAGATATATGATAATAGATTGGATAAATGACATGTTTAAATCATACATCAGAAACATGTTCCTAGTCGATTGACAAATCAATGTTTTCTAAATAGCTAAGTCACTGTAACAATTCGAATCGATTGGTAAATCGATTGGAATAAAACAGCAGAATCATTGTGACCAGGCAAATCGATTGACGAATCGATTAGTGCAAAATAACTGGAGTCACTGTGATCAGTCCAATCGATTGACAAATCGATTAGAGAAATTGTTTGAGTTACAGACCTTTGCCAAATCAATTATGAACAAATATGAATCGACTGAGGAATCGAATGTTTTGATCTCGTTGTTTGAACAAAACACCTATAGTCAATTACTCAATCGATTTGGACATGAACATGCTTCTGTTTCTGATTTAAGCATTAAAACAATCGATTGACAAATCGATTCATTCATATATGTTCAAGAACCAAGAAAAACAAGAAACACGATAATCGATTGGACAATCGATTGTGTTGTTTTAAACTGTTATAAAATCGATTGAGCAATCGATTTAACCTGTGTTTTTCTTAAACATATATAAGCTGACTCATAACCCTTTTTCTCGTAACTTTTGAAATAACCTTGATACAACTTTTTAATCTCTTTGAACACACGTTCTTCATAACACTTTGAGAAAAAGAATTGAAAACACACACTAAACACTATCTTGGCAAATCCTTATTGTGTGTATTTCATAGTTTGATTGAGTCACATTCTTTGATAGATCTTTAATCTTCAGTCATCTTTGTAAATAAAATATTGTAAAGAAAGTCTGTAAAAATCCAATAAAGAAACTGGTAACTATCTTGGTTGACGAAGGAGTTCATCAACAAGAAGTTTCACTGTAATCTTGAGAGAGCTTGATGATTAGCTTGAGGGATACAGTGGGTGTGCAATAGAAGCGTGAGAGAGTTTTAAGATAGATAAACTTGGTGAGTTGGAAAACTGTAAAACACACTCTAGACAATTCTATTGGAAAAGGCCGAAATCGGTTCGATTTCGGGACTGAATGTAGGCTGTCAAATCGACAGCTGAACCAGTATAAAATCTTGGTGCACTGTCTTCTAACCCTTTCTCTTTATCTTAATATTTCATGAATGATTAATCTTGTATGCACATGTTATTCTGTCTGGACTAATATTGCTTGAATGGTTGAATTGGCATGTTTGTATCTTGATTAATCTGTTGAACAATTACTGTATCTGCTGCTCTCTTTATTAGACAATACTTGTGATTGTGAATTTTCGTTTAGGAATAAACCTTGGGACTGTGGTTAATAACTAGTTTAATAAAAATTGAAGTTGTTAAACTGGTTAGCAATCCTGTAAGAATAGTGTATACACTTCATATAAATTTTGTTAAACTGAGGTCATAAATCCCTACAGTGCTTCATCTTGATTTTGCTTTTGAGCATTGTAATGTAAGGCTTGGTTTATCAAGTGATGATTTCAATCCGTTTAGAGCTATAAGCATATCACACAGTACATGGCCTGTCATGATGGTGGTATACAATTATCCACTTTGGATGTGCATGAAATCTGAGTATACAATGTTGTCTTTATTGATTCTTGGACCACGACCACTGTAACACCCCGATTTTTAACAGCGAGAGTGTATTTTTTTTAAAACAAATTCATAACACACATAAATAAATAAATAAATAAATAAATAAATAAATAAGGAAAATACCTTTGGATGAATATTTAAGTCATAACACAATGACAAATAAGTCAACAGAATTTACACGCAGCGGAATAGTTTTTGAAATAGGAATCCAAAATATTTATACATCAAAAACTGGTACATGGAACCCATCGAAAATAAAATGTCAAGCTGAAAATATTTGTATAGGTACAGTCTTCCAAATTAAAATAAACACATCCCAAAAGAAAGACATCTAGTCCCTATACATCAACCTAATCTGATCATTCTACAAAAAAACTATACATCCCGAGTGATCTTCACGCGCCACGCAAGATCCTCCTAACACAGCTCTAGTCAGGTGTTTCCAACTACATTCCCATCCACAGAGTACGAACCGGTAGGATGGTCCTAGTTCTCATCTGAGGGCAAAGCCCAGATTTCCACAATAGTTGTAAAGGGTCACCAACCGAAATTAACAATTAACACATAACATTTAAGTTTTTAAATGCACAAAATAACCTTTCAATTTAGGATACACCTTAAAAGGGTTTCTATATGCCAAACATGCATAAACAAAGTTGAAAAATCAAGTTTTTAACAAAACAGCACTACTGTATTCGAATACAACATCTCTGTATTCGAATACAAGGTTGTTTCAGCATTCAACAGCAAAAACAACATGTATGTATTCGACTACAACAGTCTGTATTCAACTACACAGTAAATCAGTGGCAAAACAACATGTCTGTATTCGAATACAGCTTGCTGTATTCGAATACACATCAGACAGCAGCAGAAAAACAGCAAAATTCAGCATTTTTCAGCTTTTTAAAGGGTTTTCGTATCAATCAACACTTACACACAAATCCAAACAACCACACTTAGCAATTATAGCGTAATCACCACGACATCATGAGTTTCGAAATAGTTTTGCAATCAATCACACTTACACACAATTCCCAAAACATCCACACTTGGCAATTATAACACAATTACCACGACAACTTAAGTTTCAAAATGGTTTTACAATCAAACACACTATCACACAATTCCAAAACATCCACACTTGGCAATTATAACACAATCTCCACGACAACTTAAGTTTTAAAATGGTTTTGCAATCAATCACATTATCACACAATTCCAAAACATCCACACTTGGCAATTATAACACAATCACCACGACAACTTGAGTTCAAACCCTCAATCATAATCTTGAATCAAACACGACTCGTGTGCCAAACACCCTAATGCAATGCGTATATGCCAAAATGCATGGACTCGAAATTCCAAACCAAAACCCTCCTCGAAGGGCCGTAAATCATAATTGTACCGCCTATCACAGCCAAAGTACTAAATTACCGAGGTGCCACCTATCACGGGTCAGCACGATTTACCAAAAATGTGCCGTCTACCGCAGACCTTACACGACGCGACAATCCCCGCAAGGATGAGATGAACCAACAAATCACATGGAATCATCTCGTGGCCCATGGACAAGATGAACCAACAAATCACATGGAATCATCTCGTGGCCCATGGATAAGATGAACCAACAAATCACATGGAATCATCTCATGACCCATCCGGTCACCACTATCACCATGGCCCATCCGGTCACCATGTACTATGAAATGGATGAGCATACTCTGACTCTATCCACGACAATCGTTAAGTATACAAAGATATTAAGAGATTCTCCATTCTTAATACTCATTTAACTTAAACGATTTTCACTGCAAACATTAAGTAAACAGATATATTAAAAGATTCCCCATTTTAATACTCATTTAACTCTAATGGTTTTCACGACAAACATTAAGTAAACAAAGATATTAAGAGATTCCCCATTCTTAATACTCATTTAACTTAAACAATTTTCACTGCAAACATTAAGTGAACAGATATATTAAAAGATTCCCCATTTTTAATACTCATTTAACTCTAATGGTTTTCAAATTCCACACAGAACATACTCAGACATATTCCCAAATTCAATCCACAATTCACACCAAATCACAACAATTAATTTTTCCACAAAATCCACGCAAAACACATCTCAAATCTCATAAGTATCAATTATGAACACGTCGAATACGACGACACAAATCAAAACAACCAACCATTCAAACACAACAAATTTCATTTATTCAAAATCATACATAAATTAGTTAAATTCATTTTCCGCGAAACATTCATCAATATCACCATAACCCCACATTAGAATTTCACCCATAAAGCATTAAATTCATTTTCCCCAAATCAACACTTCAACCCTAACAAAATTATTTTCCACACAATCACAGATAAGTCCCTAAATGCAAACTAAAAGTTTGGAAGGACCCCTTACCTTAACGATAGCTTTAATGAGCGATTACCGTACCGTGAGTAATTCCGATAAAATCACCGTTCACGACGTCGCTTCCAAAGTTGGTTCACTAGCACCGTAGCGTGGTGGTGAGCAACTTTCCCTTCTATCCCTTCGCGAAATGAAGCTTAGATCTAGATGAAACGGGGAGGTTTGTGTTTGACGGTTTTAAAATCACTAACACATTTTTCGAATCCGAGAAGGAGGAAGAAGCTGGAAATTTGATCCTTCTCACCCACTAAGCCTTGGGTTTCTTTTCTTGGACTAAAAGGAAGCAAAGAAAACAAAAGAGGAAGGAGGAGGATGAGGATGAGAGTTTCGCGTGAGGCAGGGAGAGGAAGAAGATGGAAATGTTTTCTTTCTTTCTCTTTTTCCTTTCTTCCTTTTTCCTTCCTCTCTATTTCTTTTCTTTCTATTTCCTTTCTTTTTTCCCTCCACACAAACATATATATATATTTATATATATATATATATTAATTATAATTAACAAATATCTCAAAATATCTAGATATTTATTAAAATTACCATTTCACTCATAACTTCCCAAACCACTTTTTGTTAAAAATATCTACTCTCGTCGCAACTCAATTGACAAATGCAATTTTTAGCAGTCCGAGATATTTTTAACGAAACTGCTCAAAATTTAATTCTTCATAAAGGATTCACCGCACTTAATTTAATTTATTTATCGACGAACAATTTTAATCGGGGTATCTAAATATATTTTTGGGCATTTAAGCTCACAAAATATTAATAACTTGGCTAAAAAGCCTACGAGTTCAATACATAAAGTATAATTTAAAATTACGGGTCTTACAGAACACACCATGAAATGATATCAATGTGTACCTTCAACCATTGATTGAGGAGCTAAAGGAATTGTGGGAATTTGGAGTAGAAACATATGATGCCTCAAAAGATCAAACATTTCAATTGTGAGCATCTCTGCTATGGACTATTAGTAACTATCCTGGGTATGCTATGTTGTTACAATGAAGCATCAAAGAAAAGTTGGCATGTGCGTGTTGCAATTATAACACTAACTCAACCTACTTGACACACAGTCACAAAATGTGTTATATGGATCATCATATATTTTTTACCGGCTAGTCATGCTTGGAGGGCCAATAAGAGGTCTTTCAATGGAAATAAAGAACATAGGTCTACACCACCTATGTTAGAAGGTATAAAAATCTTCGAAAACTTAAAGATTTTGAGAATGAATTTGAAAAGAAGAATAAGAAGAAAACAAATGATGTTCCATGGAAGAAGAAGTCAATATTTTTTAAGTTATCGTATTGGGCTCAAAGTACTTTACGCCATAATCTTGATGTAATGCATATTGAGAAAAACATATGTTATAATATTATTGGGACTCTTTTGGACATATTAGGAAAGACAAAAGATCATGTTAATGCTCGTTATGATATGCAAGATATGAGAATTAGAAAGGAACTTCATCCAGTAGAGATTGGTGGAGGTCGGACAAAGTTTGCAAAGGCATTTTTCTCAATGAACTCCCAAGAGAAGTCTACTTTGTGCAGTGTTTTGAAGGCTCCCAAGTTACCCAATGGGAGTGCTTCTAACATTTCAAAATGTATGCATGTTGGCGATAAAAAGGTATTTGGTTACAAGAGTCATGATGCACATTTCATGTTACACTACTTATTACAAGTAGCAATAAAGAGCACAATGCGAAATCTAGTGGTTTGACCTTTAATTCGTCTTGGGTCTTTTTTCCGCTCTCTGTGTCAAAAATTTAGCCAAGTGCTAAATTTGGATTATCTACATGGAGAGATTGCTAAAATATTTTATCTATTGGAGATGGTTTTTCCTCCAAGTTTTTTTGATGTAATGGTTCATTTGCCTATTCATCTTGTACATGAAGTTAGATTAGGTGGTCTCGTTCAATTTTGATGGATGTATCCCACAGAAAGAAGCTTATGTAGACTTAAAAAGTTATGTTCGTAATAGAGCTCATCCAGAAGATTTTATTGGTGAGGGATATTTGGCTGAAGAAGCTTTGACTATTTGCTCAAGATATTTGTATAAAAGTGTAGATACAAGGCTGAATATAATGAGTATAAAAGTGCGAAGTAGATTCAAATAATTACTTTTCAAGTATTGGTAGATCTTTAGGAGGGAAGCAAAATGGTAAATCATTTTCAATAGACTCAACATCAAAAGCTCAAGCCCATCGATACATACTGTTCAATTGCGATGATATGCAAACATAAATAAGATACCATAATAGTTTATTGTTTATTCCCTACTTGTAATCAAAACATATCTTAGTTTTGTTTTTAACAATAATATTGTTACCTTTGTAGAGAGTACGATGAATGTGTTAGTAGTCACATTAAAGGAGGAAAGTGGATCAAGGCCAAAAGACAAGGTCAAGATTTTAGTGAATGGTTTAAAATTCGATCCTTGGAAAATGGTGTGTCAATTCACCTCAAAGCATTATCTAAAGGTTCAAATGATGTTGCAAAGAGGTTTTCAAGTTACCTCATCAATGGTTATAGATTTCACACTATGAAACGTGATGGAAGGCGTAAAACTCAAAATTTTGGTGTAACTTTGGTTTCTTTGATCGAAAGTTTTGCAAGTTCTAAGGATGAAAATCCTAAAACAGATCTTCTCACTTACTATGGAGGAATTAATGACATAATTGAGTTAGACTATTATAGCCAACTCAAATTTGTGTTGTTTGAAGTGTGATTGGTTTGAGGCCAAAGAAGACAAATATGGACTTGTGTACATTTAAACAAAAAAATATTATCAAAATGATCCATTTGTCCTGGTGTCTCAAGTCCACCAATGTTTTTATGTGCAAGATCCTTTCGATGAAAATAAACGTTATGTTATGTAAACCGTTTCTAGAGATCTGTTTAACATGGGTGACCAATCAAATACTACAGCTCAAGAAGAATATTTGGATGATCCATTTTATGATATTGGAAATCTAAGTGTATCAAATAATGAAAATGATCTCAATTGGGTTAGGGAAGATATTCCAGCAACAATAGTTGAGAAGCCTGCACATGTTATGAAGGAATTCAAAGACAAAAATGATTAGGACTTGGACGATGAAGAGCTATTAATCTGTATATTTTATTTGTCATTTTCAAAAAATATTCTATTGGCTTGTTTTTATATTTCTCTTACTGTTAGTATCTTGGTGCCATCATATTGGCTTATTTTTATATTCCTCTTACTGTTTTGTTTATTTTTAAGTCTCAATATATTAAATCGATATCAGTATATTGACAAAAACAATTTTGTTTATTGTTCTCTTACTGATATTTTATTTACTTTTCTATAGAAAATGAATAAGGAAGCAAGGTTAAAACAAAAGATGAAAGCTCAAGATCAAGGTGAAATAAATATTTCCAAGTTTGAGCTATTTCAAGCAAGATCAAACAATGAATTACTAAGGAGATTCATAATCAAGCGCGAAAAGATAATAAGAGGCATTGGAGTAATTAATGAAGATATGGTTGGAACCAAAGAACCTATTGGTAAGCAAAACAATCTATCAACTAATAATATTAGTTCCAAGGCTACAGTGTTAGACAATCAAATTCAAGGAGTCAAGCATCCTTCAATTAAGATTGCACCTCAAGCACAATTCAAGTTATCAAATTTTACAGCAATTTATCAAATAAATATATCTTCAAATAAGGATCTTTGTTCAACCAAAAAGAAGTTTGACAATGTCAAGAAAGTTTCAAATGAAGCATCAATGACTAACAATCAAGGATCAAGAAAAAACCTAGATCCAAAAGGTCCCACTATGAATCAAAGAAAATCACAATTGTAGAATCAAAAAGCCAAAAAAAGTGATAGGACCTAATAACAACGTTGTAACTGACTTGGGGTATTTCCTTGGCACTATCGCAAGGAATTCATGATTTTGTCCCTTTATTTATACAAACTTTAAGAAAGTGTACAAAAATCACGAGGAACGTATATGGCTTTATACCAATAAAGAGTGAAAAGAATGAAAATAGGAAGGAAGTCACCCAAGATGAAATGTTTGTCATAACTCGTCAACGAAAAAAAGAAAAAATTGATGAAGAAACAAAGAATGTCGTTGTATGTTTTTCTTCTCATTATATATTTTTATTGTCTAAATTTTCAAATTTTAACATTTATTTTTTTTCAATCAGACAAAACTTCAAGATTCAATTCAAAACTCTAGTGAGCCTCCTGACGAAGTCTTTCAATCACAGTTTGGCAAAGAAAAGCTTGGTAAAGTTCGTTATTATAGAAGAATAGCTACCACAATAATGTTAAGAAAAATGAAGAGATTGCTAACATTAAGAAACATTATAAAGGTGAAATTAGTAGTATGAAGGAAAGGATGGAAGAATATGATTCATTTACAAACAAAAGGATGGAAACATATGAGGAAATTCTAAAATGTATGTTGAAGTAGCAAAACCTAAGTTTAAGTGAAACTGTTGTTGATAACATGATGGGACATGTTTAGGTATTGCAAATAGTGCGACACTCCATTCTTTTACTTCTAGCCATGTTCTTGAAAAGGTATAAATATATTAGTTTGATTTACTTAACTATGAGATAATCAAGTTGATTTATTGCTATGATTAAGTATCTTGTAGACTTATAAATTGTTGTTCTTTAGTACTTGTGATATGTTGTCAGTCTTTTCTTGCAATAGGTAGTTTAACATACCTAAATAAAGTAATTTTAAATAATGCATAGTTGATCCAGTCCAAAATTACATATGACTAGTTACATAAAGCAACATTGACAAAGATTAATTAGTTATTGGTATTTAGATATAATTGATTTCTCATAGATTCAATATATATCAAACATTCTAAAATTTTAGTTCATTTGTGTTAAAACACTAATTATGTTGTTACGATGAAAATTTGTGATTCACTTTTATAATATTCATAACTATAATTGTATATTTTTCATTTTATTTATATTAATATAATTAATATAATAACTTTTCATAGATTCAATAATAGAATGTTGGTATTTATATATGATTGATTTCTCATAGATTCAATATATATCAAACATTCTAAAATTTTAGTTCATTTGTGTTAAAACACTAATTTTGTTGTTGCGATGAAAATTTGTTATTCGTTTTTATAATATTCATGACTATAATTGTATATTTTCCCTTTTATAATAATATAATTAATATAATAACTTTTTAAGTTGGACTTGAAGATCATCACCAAGACACATGAAGTTAGTGGAATGTATTGAAGATTTGGTTGTTTTGGCAAAGCAAATTTTGATTGTTGCATTAGGCATAAAAAACTTGTTGATTTTTACAACTTTGATAACATTTGATCTAATCATGTATTGATTTTTTTGGATATCTAGTAATATTTGTGTTACATTATTTTGATTAGACAATTGTTTTTCTTCGTAATATATACTTTAATTAAGACTTGATTATGTTTAACTCTTTTGTGTTTTGGTCAATAACAATTATTTAATGTTCAATTACGGATTACAAGCAATAATAATTAATTATCAATGTTTGCCTAAAAAAAGAGAGTGCATGATAAACGTATAGGCAACAAATAAAAAGATAAACATTAAAGAAATTGAATGTTTATGGTTGAAAAGTATAGAAAACACATAAAAAGTGTGGTTTAAAACATTTTCATCACCGTGGCCTAAACAAAAAGACAACATTTAAATTTTTTTGGGCTAAACGTGTTACCAACATTTCAATATTTGTGGTATAAAGTTATATGCAACACATACAAATCTATTGTCTTAGACCAAAAAATGTTGCCTATGATTTTGACAACGTTATACATGTGCTACTTGAAACATAAATAATATACACAAAATTGTGGCCTAGTATATGCAATATTTATAAAATATTGACAAAACTAGTTCATAAAACTGTGGCCAGAAACATTCAAATAAATTGTGGCCTCTTTCGGTTTATTCACCAATGGTGTTTTAGACTTTGTGGACAAAAGCAAAAAACTGTTGACATAAATAATAGGCCACGACCACCTACGCCACACTTTGTAGGTCGTTGCCTAACCTTTAGCCCACTTTTTTATTTATTTAAGCCACTGTATTTTATTGTTGCCGCAACTCAAAAATGTTGTAGTGTCAGGTCTCAAACTGGGATACTCCATATCCACTTATCTTTTTGTTCTTGCACTAGAAAGACTACGCCACATCATTTAGGATAAAATCAACAATGGTAGTTCAAAACCTCTCTCTTTTAGAAAGGGAGGATGACCTAAATTGTCTCATATTTGGTTTGTGGATAACCTGGTTCTTGTGGTTGAAGCAAACATGGATCAAGTGATCTTTATCAAGGATGTCATCGACGAATTTTGCAGGAGTTCAGAGCAAAAGGTCAATCTGGAAAAATCTAAAGTTTTCTTCTCTTAAATGTTACCAATTAAAATGTTGTGGCTTTTAGTTAGGGTCTTGACATTGACCAAACAAATGATCTTTGGATCTATGTAGGAGTGCCCATGCACCACCAGAAAGTTTCTTGCAACTTTTATACTTTTTTGTTGTGTTAGAAGTTATCTATGTGGAAAACTAACAATTTATCTTTTGCAGGAAGGATAATAACCCTTGCCCAGTCATCCTTGTCCTACATTCTAGGTTACGTGATGCAAACTGTGAGTATCCTTGCATCAGTGTGAGAAGAGGTTGATAAAACTTGTCGTATTTCATCTAAGGCTCTACTAATCTTCACCGCATGTGTCATTTGGTGTCTTGGGAAAAAATTAGTCGTCCCAAAAAAGAGGGTGGTCTTGGTTTCCATTATCTCTGTATGCTAAGTCAAGCTTACATGCACAAACTTGCTTTGAAAATGGTTACAGATCCTGATAAGCTTTGGGTTCATGTTATGAGAGCAAAGTATAAGTGCGACTCTCTTTCAATACATGTCATTATATTGAGAAATAACTCCTCTAATTTTTGGAAATCTATTTCGAGGGCTTGGGTAAAAGTGAAACAACATATTAGATGCGTTTAAATGATGGCCACAACACTCACTTCAGGATAGATTCTTGGATCCCAAATTGTAGCGCTCTTGAAGACCATTATGGTGACTCAAGTCTTGCCAAGGAGATTGACTTCTCTATGTCCAAATTTACTCTTAATGATACTTGGAATTGGAATTTAATCAGAACTAGAGTCCCTGACTCTATTTTCCAACTTATTTCTAAGATTAAACCTTCTATCTCCGGATGGCCACTTCACTTTAAAGTCAGCCTACAGTTCAATTTATAATTTAGATGGTGATAAAACTAATGTTCATTATTTGTTTTCAAATGTTTGGAATTGGAAAAGCCTTTCTTGTATTCACGCTAGCCTTTGGAAGATTGCTCATAGACATCTTTTTACTAATGAAGTGAAAGCTTACAAAAACATGATAAATGATGATTCTTGCCATCAATGTCGTTCTCAATTGAATTCGATCAAGCATATGCCTAGAGAATACGAAGATGCTCAGGATTTTTGGAATCAGTTTATCATTGAAGACAATTGGGCTAAGTTCTATATAGCCTTAGCCTTTATTCTTGGTTAGAATGTAATCTCGCTGCCAAGAATATTGGTTTTAGCCACTACAATTGGCCTACTTTCTTTGGAGTTTCTGTTTAGGCCAACTTGAAGGATCAAATTGCTTTGGTCTTCTCTTGTCAAATAGAGCTTGAATCTCAACTCACTTAAAAGTTATTAATATGGTTCATCAAATTGTGAAGGAGCTTGCCTACCCACCTGCCTCTCATGACAAGAGTTCTACTAGGTGCAACATGCAATGGGGTCAGCTTGTAGATGGCTTTTGAGAGATCACAACAGTCTTTCTATGCAATCTTGGTGTCAGGAGTGCCCTCCTTGCTGAATTAAAATGTGTTGTTTTGGGTACAAAAGGCTCGAGACATGCACTTAACCCATGTCATTGTGGAGACTGATTCCAGTCATGTTGTTCGAATGGTCCATAATCGATATACTCTCATCTACCACTTTAAACCTCTCCTAAACGAAATGCTCTCTCTCATTCAACTCTCATGTTAGACCATCCATGTCACTCATATTCTTTGTTAAGTGAATTTTTGTGCATATGCTTTTGCTCGAAGTGGTCATGATATGAATTTTCCCTTATACATTTTAGATGTCACTCCAACTAGTCTTAGTTTGCTACTTGAAACAAACTTAGGATGAACTTGTTCCTCTTTTTTTGTACCTTAGTTTTTGCTTTCCTTTTCCTCCATTAACAAAAAAAAAATGAGAATGCGAGAAATAGAGAAAATCTTAACTAAGTTTTACGTTTTTTTTTTTTAAAAAAGTTCCACCCTCTTTCCTTCTTTTATTTATTTTTTTTTTACCGAAGTTCCACTCTAGAAAAAAACATAGAAATCCTTGAACAGTAATTCCCCTTATTTATATTTGAATGTAATATAAGATATTTGAAAATTATTTGTTTTATATTTAATACATTGTTTGTAATAAATTTAAGGGTTTACCTAACTAGTACAGTTAAGGTATTTGTTAAGAAATAAAAAGAGCAAATTTTGTATTGGAAAAAACAAATTTTTGTCTATGGTAAAAATAAAGAGATTTGTAAATGTGAAATAATCAAGTTTTCATACACTTTTACCGATGTATTTCTATATTTGAATCGTTAATCATTTGTCAAAATTTAAAGTTTATGTTTTTGGTGCCACATTTAGTGTGTTTGATTCTACTATAATAAAAATTGATTTTGTAAAATTGATTTAAATTAAAAGTGAATAGAATGTAAGATGAATTATATTTGAAAAAATTAACATAAAAGTAAATTAAATAATAAATTTCAATAATAAAGTTATGTTTTGACCAAAACATTCTAAATTTTAACTTAAGTTAAAATTAATTCTAAGGAAAAAATTAATTATAATTGACAATATCTAATTAAACATGTTTTGTATCTTACCAATTGATTTTGGCATCTGTAACAA
>JBBPBT010000013.1:896122-906192 GCA_037974875.1 Cicer bijugum
TGTATGAATTGTGTTAAACTCTAAAAAAAAACTACATGACTTTTATAAATTTCAATTATAACATTTTAGTTAATATTTTTCGCTATCAGTCCCTCAATATTTTGTACAATATCCGTCACGATTAACAACATATTATTTAATACACTTTTTTCAACACTTTTTTTTAATTGATTAAAATGCATGAGCTATATTAAATTTATATAGAATCAACGTATTTTAACAAAACATATATAAATTTTAAACAATTAAATAAAATATGTTAAAAAGTGTGTCCTCGGTTTGTAAAACATCTCTCATATTAATTAAACATTTTTAATCAACAAAAAAAAAATTAGTACTAACTAAAAAATGCATAAATAGAAACACTTTAACCTGCTTCCTTGGATGCTTTTTTAGTGTGCAGTATTTCCTAGAATTCAATGAATGCTTTAGTATTCTTCATTTTAGCAATATGTTCAGTTTTTTCAATATCAATTATTGAAGCAACTAAAAGCGAAAGTGGTTTTAGCATTGATCTTATACACCGTGATTCTGCTATGTCACCCTATTACAATCCCTCCATGTCCACATTAGACCTATTAAGAAATGCAGATTTACGTTCAAGTAGTAGACTTAAGAGAGTTTCACTTTCTTTGTTGTCAAATGAAAATGAAACATCCGAATCAATTATAATTCCAAATAATGGTGATTTTCTGATTAGAATTTATATTGGCACCCCTCCGGTTGAAAGATTTGCTATTGTTGACACAGGGAGTGAACTTACATGGGTACAATGTTCTCCATGTGAGAGTTGTTTCCCTCAAGACACTCCATTATATGACAGCAACAAGTCTTCAACTTTCACAAGCGTGCCATGTGATTCACAAGCTTGCACACTACTTCCTACAAATCAACACACATGTGGGAAATCCCAACAATGTATATACTCATACTTTTACGGTGACAAATCATTCACTATTGGTGAATTGGTTGTTGATTCCATTAGTTTTGGAAAAAATGTTACAATTCCTAAGTCTATGTTTGGATGTGGATATTACAATAATTTCACAGCTGATACTAGTGGTAAACCAGTAGGAATTGTTGGTCTAGGAGCAGGGCCATTGTCACTAATTTCACAACTTGGTGATTCTATTGGTAGAAAATTCTCCTATTGTTTACTTCCTTTCAATTCAAATTCAACTAGTAAATTGAAATTTGGGAATCAAGCTATTATAAAAGGTGATAGTGTTGTGTCTACTCCTCTCATAATGAACTCTTCTCAACATTTTCTTTACCAACTAAATCTTCAGGGCATAACTATCGGACAAAACACGCTTCAAACCGGTCGAACCGATGGTAACATTGTGATTGATTCAGGGACAACATTGACACTTCTTGAACAACCATTTTTTGATAATTTTCTAACTTCAATAAAACAAACAATTGGGATTGAGTCAGTGGAAGATGTTCCAAATCCGTTACACTATTGTTTTCCTTTTCAACCTGATATCGAATTTCCTGATACTATCTTGCATTTTAATGGAGCTAACATTACCTTGAATCCATTTAATATGTTTATATTGATCGAAAACAATTTGCTATGCTTGGCAGTAGTACCATCCAATATCGAAGGTATTTCCGTCCTTGGAAATGTGGCGCAAGTTAATTTTCAAGTGGAATATGATCTTGAAGGGAAAATGTTGTCTTTTGCTGCTAGTGATTGTACTGATATTATTAACATATCATAAACCCTTAAAGCTATATATATGCTTAATTAGTTTCTATTTGATTTTCAGTTACTCAAGTTATACATAGTATCAATTATGTTGATTCTATTTTGTTAATTCTGTTTGTGTAACACCACGCTTTTATATTTTCTTTCAATGAATTGATGAAGCATCTTTCTAGTCAATATTTATTTGTTATTAGAAGTAGAAATTTCGGTTGGAGAAGGCAACAAATAAAAATATTATTAACTATTACAAAATATATATCTATAATGATTAAACTAATTCTAAAAATATTACTAACTCTTTACTAAATTTTATATTTCAAAATTACTCAATAATTCTATTGTGCAAGACAGACTCTCTGAGGACGGACAGACAATGGCGATTGGCGGCGCAGTGTAGTGGTCTATTTACTTCTCCCTCCTTCACAAAATTAAGGTACCCTTAGGGCCCTCCCCAAGTCTCATACATCCACTTTATATATCCTACTAGCGAATGATATTCCTTCCATTTGAGACTTCTTCATTTTTTTCAATTCACAATAACACTAGCTCTCATAACTATCATCATTATTTCCAATCAATTTCCATTAAAACATTATTATTTCCCACACTTTCTAATATATTTTACTAACAAATCATTCAATCATTCATCCTCTATACGATTGCACATTCTATTTTCATAAAGATGATAGCCGATAAACATCTTTCAATAATTGAAGTTGTCACATGACAAAATAAAACTAACTTTAGAAGTAACTATATTACCTGTTCCCATTGACTACATACTAGATCCACCGTTGAGCAATGATCTAAAGATATACGTGATTGCAATCTAAGTCATGACATGAACATTTTATAAATTGAGAATACACTACAAGAAAATCATCTAAAATAGAGTGTTTTAGGGAGGACTTTTTAACCCTCGAAAAATATTTAAGTGTTTTTAGCCCTCAAAATATCACTTAGAAGTCTACAATGTTGGAAAACCATATAACGTTGTGCTCAACATTCCATGCCAATTACATGATGAATAACCAAAGGCGGAAGCATACCTGTGAGAATTGCCATTGATGAAATCCTGGGATGTTGATGGTAGAGCCAATGGGTTGGGTGATCTTCCTCAGCAAAACACCCTGAAGACCTTGCTCTCTTGATGGGGATAGAGAGAACCAAAGAGTTTTCTCCTTTTGGTTTGTGAAACTGAATAGTCTTATTGTGTTTGCCTTGGGGACCATTACCCATATATATAACTATTATTAGTTATATTCCAAATTGCAGTATTTCTAATTCAACCCCTCATTAAATTAGAAACTGTCTGGTATCTACACTATTAATTTTCATAACTATTATGTTCTTTAGCCATAAACTATTATATATTACTTGACCCCTAGTTTATTGGCTAATTATATAATGACCCTAACACACCTTATTAATTAATTACATATGTGACCCATAAATCTTACAATCTCCCACTGGTCACACACGTATCCTTAGGAGTGTGTTAGACTTTATGACGTCAAAAATGTCATTATAATTACCTTGAGCATAATCTAAATTGTCCCGTCCATTAATCATATCAGCACATGGAACCAAATAGGCTTTCGTCATAATAAGCATAACTAAACCCATCAATGATCACCCGTACTGACACAACTTAATGACATAGACCCATTATGAAAAGTGTAGCATGAAAATTACATGAAGTTGGTCAATGCATGTCAATTTTCAACTGGTCCTACTTTACATAATGAGATCATACCATAACTTAAATGTACAAAGTAACCAAAACTGAATACTTTAAACTTTATTTCTAATCAGAAAGTCCAAATACAATGTATTTGTACTTTACAATTAAACATAGAACATGAATTACATAATGGACGAAACTCCCACTAAAATCAAGATCCCTCAAACTGTAGCACACTCATGTGAGCAGTATGCTCATGAAAGACCTTGGGTGGTAGACCTTTAGTGAGCGGATCCGCAATTATGGAGTTTTCCCTTAAGTGTTATATGGTTATCTGTCCACTTTGTACCTTCTCTTTAACAACTAGGAACTTAATGTCAACGTGCTTTGACTTGGTTGAGCTCCTATTATTGTTAGAATACAGGACTGCTGATCTATTGTCACAATACAACTTGAGTGGTCTTTCAATCCCTTCAACTATTTGCAGCCCCGTGACAAAATTTCTCAGCCAAATGCCCTGGTCAGATGCCTCATGAATTGCTACGAATTTTGCTGCCATGGTTGATGAAGCAGTAAGACCTTGCTTGGCACTATGCCAAGAAACTACTCCACCAGCTAATAGAAAGACATAGCCTGAAGTTGATCTTAAGTTGTCTTGGCATCCCGCAAAATCCGAGTCAGAGTATCCAGTGATCTCTAACTAGTCTGACCTCCTATATGTAAGCATGTAGTTTCTTGTTCTCTTCAAATGTCTCATGACTCTCTTGGCTGCTTTCCAATGGTCAAGACCTGGATTGCTTAAATATCTGCCTAAAATCCCTACTATGAATGCTATGTCTGGACGCGTACATACTTAGGCACACATAAGACTCCCTACAGCTGAAGCATAAGGGATCTTTTACATTTCTTTAATTTCCAAACTTCCCTTAGGGCACTGTTTGAGACTAAACTTGTCTCCCTTAGCAACTGGGGTGTCCCCTGGTTTGCAATCCTGTAACCCAAATCTTTTGAGATCCTTATCGATATAGCTCTTTTGTGACAATCCAAGAATACCTTGAGATCTGTCTCGGTGTATCTGAATTCCTAATACAAAAGAGGCGTCACCAAGATCTTTCATCTCAAAATGCTTTGATAGAAATTTCTTAGTTTCGTGCAACATGCCTATATCGTTAATGGCAAGCAGTATGTCATCAACATACAAGACCAGGAAAATATGTCTGCTCCCACTGAACTTATGATACACACAATCATCAATTGTATTCATCTCAAAACCAAATGAGAGAATTACTTGATGAAATTTATGGTACCATTGACAAGAAGCTTGTTTTAGCCCATAAATGGATTTTCTTAGTTTGCACACCATATTCTTTGGGTCTCCCAACACAGTTTTCTTGTTGCACCATATAGATCGTCTCATCAATGTCGCCATTGAGAAACGTTGTCTTTACATCCATTTGATGAAACTCCAAATCAAAGTGAGCAACAAGAGCCATGATTATTCTTAAAGAGTCCTTCGATGAAACCGGAGAGAAAGTCTCTTTATAATCAATCCCTTCCTTTTGAGTATAGTCCTTAGCTACAAGACGTGCCTTATATCTCTCCACATTACCATTGGAATCTTGCTTGGTTTTAAAAATCCATTTGCAACCAATGGGTTTCACTCCTTCAGGTAATGGGATAAGTTCCCAAACTGAATTGTCTTGCATAGACTTATACTCCTCATTCATTGCTTCGATCCACTTATCTGAATGGGAATCTTGCATGGCTTGATGAAAGTTGACCGGGTCGTCTTTCGTCATGCCAACATTTTCCTCTACCTCATTGATAAATACTACATAATCATCCGAAATAGCACTTTTCCTTTCTCTAGTGGATCTCCGCAATGGAGCTGGCTCTTGAGGCACTTGTTCTTGAGGATCTTGAATTTGATCTGGATTTTGTTCTTCCTGAACAACCAGATCATTTTGAGTTTGTTCAATAATGGGAAAGTCAACTGGTGGAAGAATCAGTTCTGGAATTGTTACCGATTCTTCCTCAAAGACAAAATCTTTAACCTTAATCTTCCCCCCAAACTCAATATCCTCAAAGAACGTTGTCGTTCCCGTCTCAAAAATTGTTCTCAAATTAGGATCATAAAATTTATAGCCCCTTGTTTTTTCTGAGTACCCTATAAAATAGTTGCTAATTATTCGGGGTTCAAATTTCTTTTCATTCGGCCTATAAGGCCTTGCCTCAGCTGGACATCCCCAAACATGAAGGTGCTTCAGACTAGGCTTACGCCCAATCCAAAGCTCATAAGGTGTTTTAGCCGCTGCCTTAGTTGGTACTCTATTAAGAATGTATGCTATTGTTTTTAATGCCTCTCCCTAGAGTGACTCTGGCAAGGTGGAATGACAAATCATACTCCTTACCATATCCTTAAGAGTCATGTTTCGTCTTTCAGCTACACCATTCATGTTGGGTGACCCCCGCATAGTGTATTGTGGGACGATTCCACATTCCTCTAGGTATTTGGCAAATGGTCATGGACGTTGTTCACCTGAACTGTCATATCTGTCGTAGTATTCACCACTACGATCAGATTTGACCTTTTTAATTCTCTTATTAAGTTGATTCTCAACTTCTGCCCTAAAGGATTTGAACACGTCTATTGATTGGGACTTTTCGTGAATTAGGTAAAGGTAGGCATATCTAGAATAATCGTCTATGAATGATATAAAATATTGTTGACCATTCCAAGAAGGAGTTGGAAATGGCCCACAGATGTCCGTATGTATCAATTCTAAGACGTATGTAGCTCTATATGCGCCTAATTTCTTATCTTTAGTCTGTTTTCCTTTAATGCATGCTACACAAACGTTAAAGTCTGTGAAGTCAATGGAATCTAAAATTCCATCTGACACAAGTCATTCAACTCTATTTCTAGAGATGTGACCTAGACGCTTGTGCCAAAGCACTCCTGAATTGAAATTGTCAATTTTTCGCTTAGTACCACGTGATTCCACACTCAAGGTTTCATTATAGTTAGCCACAGTTTCCAACAAATAAAGATTATCATAACCAGAAAGTAAATCGGTTCCAACAACATTTGAATTTAAAGACAAAGTAAATTCTTTATTCCCGAATGAACAATAATATCCTGATTTGTCCAAATAAGAAATAGAGACCAAATTCCGTCTAAATGACGGTACAACAAAAGTGTCTTCTAAATCCAAATAATGACCAGAACTTAATAATAATCTAAATTTTCCTATGGCTTCAACTTCTACCTTCTTCCCATCTCCTACATAGATGCATCTTTCAGTATCACTAGGCTTTCAGAAGTTCAGGCAACCCTGCATTGAAACACTGATGTTAGTAGTTGCACCAGAGTCTAACCACCAAGTGTTTCTAGGTACTGAAGCTAAATTAACCTCAGAACAGACCAAAGACAGAATCATACCTTTCTTAACACGCCAAGTGTGATATTTGGCACAATCCTTCTTCACGTGTCCAGGACTCCTGCAGAAGAAGCAGTTGTTTATCCTTAGTCTGCTTCTTTTGTTCTGGACCCTTAGCAGCAGCTTTGTTCTTGGGCTCCTCAATTCTTTTCCTTTTGCCCTTGTCTTTAGAGATGCTAGTAAAGTGAGCGCTTTTAGTCCTATCTTGCTTCAGCCTGTCCTCTTCTTGCACACATAATGAAATGAGCTCATTAAGAGTCCATTTCTCCTTTTGACAATTACAAGTCACCTAAAACTGACTGAATTGCGAAGGAAGAGACACCATTACTAAATGAATGAGTAAGTCATCTGATAACTCAAGCTTTAGTCCTTTAAGCTTAGAAGCAATGTTGGACATCATCATAATGTGCTCTCTTATATTTCCCTTGCCTTGATACTTCATGGAAATTAAATTCTAAAGCAAAGAACTTGTTTCAGCCTTATCACTTTTTTCAAAGCGTTTTTCCATCTCAACAAGGAAATATTTAGCTGTAACTATCTCATCCGAGACAGCACCTCTAAAGACCTCAAGAATGCCACGTTTTATGATCATAAGACTTATGCGATTTGAGCGATCCCATTTCTCATACTCTAATTTTTCCTCAGAAGAACTAGAGTCCGTAGGAGTAGGGGGTCGATCAATTCTTAATGCAAGGTCTAGATCCATGCAGCCAAGAACAATCAGAATGTTCTCTTTTCATTCCTTAAAATTTGTCCCATCAAGGACAGGAATAGAACTAAAATTTGCAGATATGGAAGTAATAGATGCTGAAAATGAAATAAGGAACAAAACTTAGAAAATCACATTATAGGAAAATAAATCAATAAATAAGTAAATACATATGTTCAAATCATGGAATTTAACCCATCTCAAGATACCCAGTGCACCATTGGTGTCATGTCTTTGGACAGTAACACCAACTGCTAGTGGTACTCTTGTTGCAACGATCAAATATTGACAATAAGACATGTCAAACAATAAACCTTCCTTTCGGCCGATTTACTGCTCACGTGTATACCAAATAATTGTCACACATTTATCATTGCAGGTGTACATGTAATTCTGCCGAATATTAACCTTCCTTTGGGCCGATCAATACCCGTATGAATAAATATATACACAGTCATTTGACACTCTTCACGAACAATTTAGACAAGAGAGGTCACTTTGGCGACGTCAAGTTTCAATTAACTCATTCAAAATGTCAAACTTGACTTGAACATATATTTATTATATCCAAATAAAACAATATTTAAAAAAAAATATTGTTCACTAATATAAACTGTGTTTCATTAGTATTTGATAATTATTGTTTTATCAAAAAAATTGATAATTATCAAAAAAAAAAAAAAATTCTATTGCAGGGCAGGCTGCTTGCGTAAGAGATTAACAATGCAGAAGTAGAAGAAGGAAAGCATCTTGATACAGATACAATGAAACAATAAGCCATGACAATGAAACAAAATATTGAACAGAATTTCATGGCATTGTTCACGATTCATTAATTGTTCCAATCATCCAAAACAATCAACAATTATAGAAAATCTTTATAGTAAACCATCAATGGCATATCAACACGAACGAAAAAAAAAATTATAACCGGAAACAAAAAAATATGGATTCCATAATATATATATATATATATATATATATATATATATATATATATATATATATCCAAATTTCCAAATTACAAACCCTAATTTTTCAATCATGTCAAAATTCCCAAATTACAAACCCTAATTTTTCAATCATGTCAAAATTCCCAAATTGAATCCTAAAACAAAGACAATAACCGAATTTCATCATGAATTAATCATGGTAGGCTCTGATACCAATTGTTGGAAAACCCTATAACGTTGTGCTCAACATTCCATGTCAATTACATGATGAATAATCAAAGGCGGAAGCGTACCTGTGAGAATTGCCATTGATGAAATCCTGGGATGTTGATGGTAGAGCCAATGGGTTGGGTGATCTTCCTCAACAAAACACCCTGAAGACCTTGCTCTCTTGATGGGGATAGAGAGAACCAGAGAGTTTTCTCCTTTTGGTTTGTGAAACTGAATAGTCTTATTGTGTTTGCCTTGGGGACCATTACCCCTATATATAACTATTATTAGTTATATCTCAAATTGCAGTATTTCTAATTCAGCCCCTCATTAAATTAGAAACTGTCTGGTATCTACACTATTAATTTTCATAACTATTATGCTCTTTAGCCATAAACTATTATATATTACTTGACCCCTAGTTTATTGGCTAATTATATAATGACCCTAACACACTTTATTAATTAATTACATATGTGACCCCTAGTTTATTTTTTTATGCATTTACTTTTATGGTCATGCAAGCAAGACTTGCTGGTAAGTTATGCATGACAACCTAACTAACTCATCCATCTAGAGTCCTACAAGAATAACTGTCCTTAATTGACAACAATCAAAAAATTGATCGAGTCATGTATTTATAATCGTTCTATCAATATTCAAACAACCCAAATTTAAGTTTGATATTTTATTAGTTTTATATTAAAAAATAAATTTATATTTTATTCAACCATTAGATTGAGACCGGACAATCATTGATATTCTGATTATATAAATACAAGAGACTAAAGTGAATTTGATTTTAAGAATGACCAATTTAAAAAAAGAATAATTTAGCGGTAACAATTGATATAACAACATAATCTTAAAAAAAATTGAGTCATTTAGTGAAATAAAATATTTAAGAGTCTTAAATATTTTATTTCACTAAATGACTCAATTTTATAAAGATTTAGTGAAATAAAATATTTAAGAGTCTTAAATAAAATTTTCTAAATCTTAAATTAAGACTTAGACAATTTTATAAAGATACTAAATTGACTAAAGAAACAAATAGCCAAATAGAATTATATTCACATTTGACAAACATTCCACGAGTAATAGCTGCATAATCGGTGACAGAAACCAATTTAAGAGATCTTAAGAGAGAGAGAGAATGTGTTGTAGGAATTTAGGAAATATAAACAATGATATTAAAATTTTCAACAATGCCACAACGTTTTAATTGAAAACAACTTTTTTTTCTTTAATTTGTTCATTTTTATGATAAGATTTCAATATTGTTAATGGTTGAGTAATTAATAATTTTAAATTAAGTATATAAAATCTAAAAAATTTAATTTTAGTTCTATCAAAATAA
>JBBPBT010000013.1:906366-977349 GCA_037974875.1 Cicer bijugum
ATTTTTTATACTATTTATCAATTACAATAATTACATGATTAATAATGTTCAACTAATTTTATAATTATTTATAAATTCAACTACACCACTGATTATAATTTATACAAACAATGATGAATTGTATTTGTTTGAAAAATACACCAAATTAATCTCTAACTGTTTTTCTCAAATAGATTAATAAAAGTAAGAATATTTCAAAAAAAAAAAAATTATAACTCTATTGATTTTTATATTTAATTACTTAAATTTAATCTATATATTTGACGACATACTACCCTCTTTAATCGCTAAGATGCTTTTACGACGACACTATACAGTTTATTCAATTAATTCAAGTTTTTAATCAATTTTTGGTTCATTTTATTTGAAAAACTGATGTTATCTTTGAGGTTTCATTTCTCTTCTTTTGCATTTGCAATTCACAAACCCTTCACTACACATTCTTCTTTTTCTTCTTCTCCCCGGAGACTCTTTTTCCTTCTTCCTTCTCAAGCAAAAACTATAATCAACATCTCCCGAAATTACTGTTGCTTCTGTGTGAAACCCATTAAACATAACAATGGTGTTTTTCCAGTGGCCAATAACATTCAATCTTCTTCTTCTTCCTTCTCCAACGATTTTCCCTTTTCAGGTACCCTTTTATTTCCCTAAAAAATGTTATTTTTGTAACATTGAGATATACCCTTTTGCATAATAATCTTCTACAACTTCTCTTTTCATTTATTTTTATTTCAGGACTAGAGGATGTTTTTTTTAGCTTCCTCTTTGGAAAGAAGAGGGCTACGGATGTTGCTCACATGTATGTGTAATCATATATCTTTTAATTAAATTATTCTGAGTTTTTTTTCATTGTTTCTGCTTGCTTTTCTATTTTTCAAATTAGTTATTGGGTCGTATTTTTAATATTTTGAAAAAGTGAATTTACTTTATATTTTAAATAATGATTTTTATGAAAATTTACTTAAAAATAGGAGAAATTTTTAGATTTTATTTGTTATCAATTAAAAAAAATAAATTTGACATTTAATAACTTAAATATTCATATTTGAGATTTTAACATGATAAAATTACATTTTTTTTAAAGGTATCTTTCAAAAATGATTTTTATAAAAAACTTCTCAAAATAACTTTTATTTTAATTATTTTTTGAAATTTCATTATCCAAAAAAAGTTGTAGAAAATAGATGAAATACTTAAAATCATATTTTAAGATAAACTATTTGAACAAAATTTAATTTGAAGTTTTATTTTTAAAATTCTTGTTTAAAAATGTTATAACAAAAAGAAAAAATATTATAAAAACATTTTTAAACAAATCTTAACCAAACAGACCATTGAAATAGTTTGTGGCAATTTCTCTTTGCTATATCTTTAGAGGCTTTCTTTTTTGTACACATTTTCAGCTTCATTGATTCTAAAGTAGCTTGGCTTGAATTAAAAGTGAACATATTCTAGGTTTGTTACAGAACTCTATTTGGCATGCTTACTTGTTATTATTATTCTACTTATCTATATACTCTGTGATGACAATGCTATAACCTTGATATGAGTTATTTCTTTTGTTCCTAATAGGGTATGGAAACATATTATCCAGAAAGGAGACACAGTCATCGATGCCACATGTGGCAACGGTTTTGACACCTTAGCATTGCTCAATTTGGTTGCTGATGATTCACATAATGGTTATGTGTATGCATTGGACATTCAGAAAGATGCTTTAGATAAGACTTCTTTGTTGCTAGAAGAATCACTTAATTCCAATCAGGTGAGAACTATAAAGGTGTGAAGGTTTCATCTCTTATAATATTAGGGTCTTGTTCTATCAAAATAACAGTTTTCTTTTAAATTAAAAACCTTGTTTTTACTTTATTTTGTGTCCTCCAATATGTCTATGCCAAAACAAACAAGCCATTATTTATTGATATTTTCCGAATAATATTGTATCTATATACTTACCAGTATACAAATATAATCAGATAACATTCAATCCTGCTGTAATTATGATCAAATTTTTTCTTTGTTTTCAAATTTATGCAGAAACAACTTGTCAAGCTATTCAATATTTGCCATAGTAAAATGGAAGAAGTTGTTCAAAGGAATGCCTCTATTAGGTGCTCACTTTTCCTTAACTTTGATCATCTCTTTGTTCTTAATCTTATTTTGTTTTTAGAAACTAATGGTTGAAAATAACTGCCAAACTTAATCTGATGTCTTTTACGTTCTTTATTGAATTGATTTCTTGAACAAAAAGCTATAAATTCAGCCTTAATTCCAACTCAGATTCATTTGCACGAATCGCGACAACAGTAAATGGATATGCCTCTAGATTTGCAAAAAACTGAATTATATGTAAACTGTCATAACTTCTGATATCATATGATTAAATGTTATGTCACTCCTAAAGATTGTTAATAATATTGGTACAAAAACACATGTCACAGTTACTATTGATGCAATTTTTTTGAAAATTTAAGGTTGAACTCTATCTATTATTAATGTGCTGCATAATATTTAGGCTTGTTGCCTTCAACTTAGGTTATCTTCCGGGCGGTGACAAAGAAATAAAAACAAGATCAGAAACAACGTTAAAGGCATTAGAAGCTGCAAAGAGAATTCTAATACCAGGAGGGCTTATTAGCATAGTGGTATACGTCGGGCACCCCGGTGGACGGTGATATTTCTCATTCTCTATATTAATCCATCTTTGTGCTGTCCAATATCCTGATTTCCCATCAATCTTTTAAATTACATATGAATATTTGAAGTGTCACTGAGTATGTCAATCTGGTTGATTAAGATATATTGAAGTAATTTAAAATGTTCCCTTTACAAGTGATATGAGTTAATTTGTGCATGACTATTATATGGTTGTTACCTATGTAATCAATATGTTGGTGTCAGTATCGAACATCGATACGTGTTAGACACTGGAACACACCTTCAATCAGTTGTGTCGGTGCTACAATGGTTGTTACATTTTGTTGAAAATTTTGTAGTTTTCGCGAACATTTTGGTTTTAATATTTTTATTAACTATAACAATAAGGAGAAATACTCAATAAACAATAACACATCGCTTACTTCGGAGGAGTCAAATCTATTTTGGTAAATGTCAATGCAATGATACTAGTAATTTTAAAATCGAGGAATTTCCTATGGTTATATTTATTTTAGGTAACACATTTTGTATGTTGATTTATATGGTTGGTTCAGTTGTTAATTTGCTTTGCATATCCAATAATAATGTTTTGAAATCCGTCCAGGGAAGAATTGGAAGCTGTTGAAACTTTTGCTGCTACATTGTCGGTTGAGAATTGGATCTGTTGCAAGCTCCAAATGTTAAACCGTCCATGTGCTCCAATCCCAATTTTCTTATTCCGAAGATAATGTAAATGTTTGCTATACGATTTATTGATTGCAAGAATATTCCGAATCCTTGTCCTTAATCTTATAGGAGAATGAGTGCAAATTTTATATTTGGTTGAATCTCTAATTGTCCCTGATTTCGTCAGCTGCATGATTAGGTCATTAAACATTCACATTAGTCAAATAATAGGCCTAAAGTCCTTTTAAACTTAGCAACTATGTTCAACTGACTCATCTGCCTATCTCATTTGAGTAATTGAGTTTGATTCAACTTTTATTTGGTTTAATTGATCATGAGTTATATCATCTTGGTTGGATTCAACTGATTTTGGTTGACAAGATCTTAATTTACATGATCTTGACTTAGCCTATTTGAGTTGCCGAACAATCTTTTAATCAATCCATATTTGGCTCCGTAATTGTCATTTAATCTTCTATCAGCTAAATATCTCATTAAGTGATAAGTAGTTTGACCATAACTATTGCTAAGTAGTTTGACCATAACTATATTTCATAATCAGCTATCAACTAATTATTTTTGTGATCTAAATATTTCTTTATTTATATATTCTTCACTAAAAACATATTAATTATTTACAAAACTATTTAAACTGCTTACGAAAACAATGGAAGTATATAATAAATGTTACTGGTTTTCTTTTGATGCTTTCTCGTGTTGAAATAGTGTTAACGCTGCTGTTGGATTGCTGCATGTTTTCTCTGATGCTGCTGTTGTACGATTGTGTGTGGTCTTCAATTCTTCCTAAAATATGGAAAGACTATATAACTTGTGATGCTAGACTAGATGTCTTTAATAAAATGGATTAATTATCCTAAAAAAGTTAATAACAATCAAAATCGCCTTTAAGAAAGAAACACTGATCTACTTGTTGCATAACAAAAGATGCACTTGTATACTGGTGCAAACTCCCCTTTCAGCGTTATCAACTAGGATAAATAAGCTAAGTCTCATATAATTTGTTATTATCAAAATTGATGTAATTAAGATCATAAAATTAGTTCCTTCAAAACAAAATAAAAAAAAATATCAAAAAATGAATAGACTATGAGAGTATTGAGATGTAGCATAAAGCAAGAGTTTGACTTCAAAAAAATTGAGTTAAGGCTCGCGAGATGAGAGCCATATTTTGGAAACAACATCAAAAATGAAAAATGAAAAATGAAAAATGAAAAATGAAATAAAGCATGACTAAAAATGGAGAAAAAAAGCAATGGAGTAACATTATTCTTGCTTTGGTTTCTTCTCAATTTGTGATCCAACAAGCTGTTTAAGACCCTTAAGGATGGTAGGTTGTGATCGAACATCATGATGATTGGTCAATGTGGTGGTGACAAACTCTTTTGGAACAAAACACATTTCTTCTGAATACAATCTCTCTTGAACTAAAGGAGAAACAACAAGTTTCTGTAGATCTTCACTTGAAGGACCTTCCTTATCTTCCTGCAATAATCAATTATATTTGTGGATTTATTTTGTCACATCAGATATATATAAAACAAAAATAATAATTAATAGTTAATTAAAGAAAGAATGTTCATTCTATTGGCATCCCCAATATTATTCTAGGGTCCACTAATAATAGAAGGAACTTATGAGGGAAAAAAAAGTTAGAAACATTCATCAATTTTATTTATTTAATGTTTAGAATTTAGCTTATAAAATTAAAAATAGTCACGATCATGGGATTATGAACTTTTTAATATTCTTTTCTTTCAAGTATTATGAAAACAAAGAGTGTTTTTTATTTCGGAAAACAAAAAGTTAAAAAAAAGTGAATATTTAAATAGATAAAAAAAATAGAAAATTGCTTTGTAAAACAGTTACATAATATACAATGTTTCCCTAAATTCTCTCTCTATTATTGACCATTTCTTCTTCTTATTAACCGTTTTCTTAACCCAACATTTTGGTTAGAATAAAAGTAAGAAAGAAAAAAAACATAGCAAAAAACACAATCAATTTTTTACTGAAAAATGAGACAATACTTAGTCATACATAGTTCATATATCACACTTATAAGATAACATTAAGCAAATCTACTATAGCTGTCTTCATACAAAATGAAGAATATTTACGTAATAACCAAAAATCGTACAAAACTTAAAGCAAAAACCTTATTAACAGAAAAACATGAGCTCTAATTAATAATGAAGAAAATATGAATATATATATATATATACCTTAGTTAATGTTTGCATAAGTTGAAGCATTCGAAGTTGAGCTTGAAGAAACTGAACATAACTAGAAGCAGCATTAAGCATCTCTGCTGTGTTCATCTTAATTCCACCAGGAACCAATTTACCAAGTTCTTGTGTTTTCTCACTTATCTTCCTTCTCCTTTCTCTCGCAGCTACACTCTGCGTAGAAACACTCTTTTCCTTGACTAATTTCTTCTCATCGCTCCCGACATTAACAATGTTATTTCCCTCATTATTAAAATCTTGAACAGCATAGAAGGGCGGCGGTGGCGGTTCTCCTTCCATTGAAGTAAGAAATTCGTTCAAGAAACAATTGGTTGAATTCAAAAGTTCTTGTTCTTCTTCAATTTGTTCATGACATAGCTTCTGACGTTTTGCACATGGAAGGGGGCAATAATATTGTTCATTTGAGAAAATTTCATTAATAGAAATGAAGTTTTCATTCAAAATGGTATCATCAAGTAGCTGAGAAGAAGAAGGGTAATTAGTCTCATTTGAGTAAACATAAGGACTTTGAAAAAGAAAACTTTCATCATCAACATAAGAAGACAATTGTTCTTGAGGTTGAAAACTGATAATTTCTGAATTGGTAGTTTGAACAAGAGAAGAAGGAAGGTAAAAATTATTATTGTAATTATAGGAGTGATAGGTGGTAAGTGTCATGATAACCAACAAACAAAGAAAAAAGCACAAAAATGTATCTAGATTGAAGGAAGGAAGAAAAAGACTGCGTAGGACCTTTTTGTTGAGAGAGAAGTGAGAAAAACAAGTATACGAAAGTACATAGTAGAGAGTACATACATAAACTGATTTGAACCTCAATGCTTCATGCTAGTTTGTGGGTTCAGATAATTCAGGGGAAGTTGCATGCAGTTACTCACAATTATGCATTTCTCTTTCTTATTTTTTAATATTAATTCATTAATGATAAATTTTATTTAAATTAAAACAAAACTCTCTTTGTAACTGTCTTTGATTTCCCTATTTTCTTGTAACTGTTGAATTCTTACTCCCACAACGTAACTTGTTTTACTTTTTTAATGGTAAAGTCTAGAGC
Organism: Cicer bijugum; assembly: GCA_037974875.1. Classification (NCBI taxonomy): domain Eukaryota; kingdom Viridiplantae; phylum Streptophyta; class Magnoliopsida; order Fabales; family Fabaceae; genus Cicer; species Cicer bijugum. The sequence goes on from JBBPBT010000013.1 coordinate 913,009, forward strand.
TGACACTTAAACTTTTTAAACCAGTTAGATAATTGTGGTTTGATCAGTTGTGATGGATATGATTTAAATTATTCTTATATTAAAAAAATTAAAAAACAAAATAATTATTTTATCGTTGAAGAAATGATATGTATAGAGCTTTCTGCATCATCATATAGATGGATACGGACCTTCAATTAAAATGCTGTATATTTTTTTTAATCAATGCTGTTTAATTAAAATTATTTTAGAAAGACATATTCTATTGTTATTATAATTTTATAGTTTAAAGAAAAGTATGGAGTTTAAAATTTTAAATATCGTTTACGTAAATTTTAAATATCGTCTACGTAAATTAAATTTACACCAATAATATAGTCCTCTTGACTATCTGATTTATGAATTTGTTAACTGTGGAAAATAATGAAAAATTAAGGTGGTAGTAGTTAAAGCAGGAGATGGAACATGGATGCACTATCCTAGTACTTCTAACGTATATATGACACCAACGGCAAATTTGTCTGCTATATGTCATACTCAATTAAAAACTTTAATCTTCTTCCTTAAACCAGATTATTGAGTATGATGTGTTGTGTTGACCGTGTAAAAAATTTATATTATATAATTATTAAATAAACTAATAGTGAGACCAAACTAATCAATAAAAACATATGTTTTGAACGGAAAAGTATAACATCCGTACACAAAAAAGAAAATAAGTTATTATTATTATTATTATTATTATTATTATTATTTTCTCAGTAAACTAATCAAACGTCACTTTACATGTACATTTGCGGTCTTGACGTTTACACCAGTAGATTAAGAAATGAGTTTTATAGCTGAGTATTCTCTAACCACCGCTCCTTATTATTAGTGTAGGTTTAGTTTGTAATAAAATTAATTTTGAATGAATGAAAGATGATATATTGGAGATAAATTATGTTGATATGGTAGAGTTGGTTAACTTCTATTACTAGCAGAAAAACAAATAATTACGAGAGAAGACAAGGAAACCGTTATTAAGAAAAAGAAATGGTCAAATACGAGAGAGTTTAGGAACAAGTAGATACAAAATGCGCTAGTTATGTAACTGCTTTAAATTGAATTTTTCATTTATTTCTTTGATTTAAATATTTATTTCTTCTTTTTTTTTTTTAAAAATGAATTAGATTTCAATAAACTCATCATAATCATTGTAGAATTCAAAGTTTATTAATAAAACTATTTAAAGATAATATATCAAAGAGGTCTCCATACTCACACTGGGAATTAAATTCACGGTATGAGTCAATTCTTTAAAACCAACATTTGACTGTTATTTATAATTTATTTTTGCAACACTTGAAAGAATAATAAATATGAATTTTATCATTTAATAATCACTAAAAATCAATAATTAAATTATTGAAGGTCAAAATTATTATTATATTAATTAGAAATAAATGAATGTCAAATGACTTTTACTATTTCAAGCAAGTTATTACACAAAATTCCAGAAGTGTAGAGTTTGTGGAGAACACTATGCTATTAAGGATTTTCCTACCGAAATAATTCCGGATGTATGCATTAGCAAAATTTCTTTGCGGATTTACGTGCTACAACATATTCCACATCAAATTCCGAGCAAAGTTTCAGATGCAATTTTATTTTTATATAAATTAAGTAAATTTTATGATTTTAGATGCTTGCTCTGATTGCGTGTTGTCTCTAGTTTTGGTCTTTGGTTTTGGGTGCTTCTGGTTCATAATTATAATTCACTTGATTGTAATTTTGATCAATTTTTTTTTTATTAATTTACGAAATTGGTCTATCTATTTTAGAAGTCGATATTTTTATCCATGTTATTTAATTTTTATCTGATCATTCCAATCGGACTTGGGAAACTGTGTCGGAATCATCGGATTACTTTACGTCGGAATCGAGAGCGGCAACGGGGCGGGGGTGGGGGCGGATTTCGCCTCCTCCACACCCGCACTCGACTAAATCCGGGAAAACCCGGTCCCGTTTCATAGCGGCTATAAAATTTAGGTACCATCCCCGTCCACAATGGGTCTTGGGTTTTCCTGCCCGCACCCCGCACCCACTCATATATATATAATTATATATTTAAAAATCATATTTATTATAATAAAATAATAATTATTAAATAATAATAAAATTAAAAAATATTTTATATAGAGATAAAATTATAATTTTTAATATTTAAAAAATATTAAATATGTATATGTATATAAAATTTAAAAATTACAATAATAATACTTGCGGGGCTAGTTCGGGTGCGGGGTGAATATCACCACCCCAAACCTGCCCCCGCCCCCAAATTTTAATCTCGAGGAAAATCCGCACCCACCCGCACCCGCATCCAATTAAAACAAGTTTTCCCCGCCCAAATCAAGCGAGTTTGGGTGGGTACCCGCGGATGCGGATTTTATTGTCATCCCTAGCTGCGAGGGATGCTGATGATGCTTTGAACAGCATTGCACATCGAGCAGTGCACTTCATCGAGCAGTCAAAGGGGTGAGATCGGCGCCGTGGCTGGAGCTGTTGGTGGAGTTCTTGTTGGAGTATTAGTGACAGCGAAACATGCGTTGAAACTATATGTGCTTATATGAATGAAGTGTGAGTGTGAGATTCTTCAATCTTTTTATTTGATGGAAAAAAAAATCAATTTTGAGAGATGATTGATGTTAGTTTTAGTTATTATAGATTATCTAGAATTGTTTTAAAAAGTTATATATTATGGTGATGGTAGTTAGTAATTAATACTTCTGTTGCAAACTATTGTCTTAATTTTCTTTTAAATTTCTACTTAAATTTTGTGTGTGTTTTGTTTTTTAAACATTTATTGGAATGCTTTACTTTCATGCTTGAAGGTACGAAAAACTATGTTAAGCTTTAGCAAATTTGTAGGGGCTAGACAAATTTTAATGTCAAACAATGTGAATTAAATAGAATTCCTTGCTTTCCATAAGAATTCACCTGCAGGGTACTCCTTAGTGGGTCTTGTAAATATTGAATCTGTTGACTCTACCCCTATTTGTAAAATCATCAGAGTTGAGCTTTTGATTTGTGCTTGAGTGGTGACATCTGAAATATGTTCTTTCTGATTTTGCAAGTTGCACATTTCATTGATAAGAGTCTCATAACATTCATCCAGCTCTTCCCCCAAAATGGTTACTTAGATTTCCGAGCATGAATGACCTAACTATGTTTACTTATCTGTTGCAGCTCTTCCCCCATTGTCAAGTTGAAGGAGCCAAAGAGTTCTGACATTGCCGCCATTGCTCCTTTCATAGAGGTATTTTCAATTAAACTTATGTCTAACCTGTTTTTCTAGTTGACCTGTGACATTGCCGCCAACATGGTATTTTTCTAGTAATAGTAGTAATTAGTGTTTAAATCTAGCAATGATATCTAATGAGAGCTATTTTTCAGCTATACATTGAAGAGATTTGTCGTGATATCTACCGCGCAGAACCAGACTGGAAAATAACACTTTTGAGATATACTTCAACCCAGTGGGTGCACATCCTAGTGGTAATATTGGTGAGGATCCTCGTGGAATTCTGATAGGAATAATGAAAATGTAAATAGGAATAAATCTTTATCGGTTTATTACAGGAAAAACAGTAGAAAATAATGATGTTTCTGTTTTATGGTTAGGTTGTTAGTAGTTATTGTCTTATAGTTAGGTGGTTAGTGTTAGTTGGATCCTATCCCTTGTATAATAAGCCTATAAATAAAGGCTCCCACCCCCTTTGAAAGGATCTTGGACAAAATTAGCAATTGAGTGGTTTATACCATTGTATGAGCGTATTTGCTCTTGTGTATCTTTTTCTTTCAATCAATAAAAATCAGGGACGAATAATTCCCTTTTACTATTGAGTTCTACAAAGGAACGTAACAATTGGTCCGACCTGCCAGATCATCAACAACCATGGGAAGTACCGTGGAATCACGTATGACAGCAATGGAAAAATGGACCAGGGAGCATGAAACAGTCGTTCTTGGAATGCGAACAAATATGGAACGATTGAAGGACGACATGGCAAAATTGAGAAGTGCGATGCAAGAATTGATCATAGCAGCAAAAACAAAGACCCAAGAATTGTCCGAGATATCAGAATCGGAGAAGAGTCTGAAGAATTCTGAGCAAGAATTAGAAGAGGAAGAAAATCCAGCCTCACGTTGGTGGTTAAAGAAAGTGGAATTACCCACTTTTGAAGGAATCGATCCCTTTGGTTGGTTGAACAGAGTTGGAAAGTTCTTTACTATTCAGAAAATAAAGACCGAAGAAAGATTAAATCTTGCGCATATTAGCATGGAGGGTGACGCCTTGCATTGGTTGTAGTTCTGGTTAGAGAAAAACAAGAACGCGACTTGGGAGGGATTCTCCGAGGCACTTTTGCGCCGTTTTGGAAGGGAGCATCGTAGGTCTGTTTTCGAACATCTTGCAGGTTTGAAACAGCGTGGAAGTGTGGATGAATACATTCGCGAGTTCGAGTTACTAACAGCGCGAGCGAAATGGGTTCCCGAAGAACAACTGTTGGGTTATTTCATGAATGGGTTGCGCAAAAGGCTTCACAACCTTGTTCAACCCCATGACCCAAGAACTCTGGTTCGAGCGATGGAGGTGGCAAGAGATGTGGAAGAGTCACACAAGGAACTGCACCCTATGGTGTACGATGGGAACCGCAACAAGAAAATGGGGTTGCGCTACCAAGGAATCGGGTCGAGTGTGGTTCGGGCTAACCTGACTGCTAGAAAAAATGTTGCACCCACAGAATCTGGTAGGAATGGTTTTGGGGCATCGCACAGTGGCTCCAATCAGGCTAGAGGTATTGGGCAGAGTCAGAATAGAAGCGTTAAACACCTTCCTTATCTAGAATATTTGAAGAGACTGGAGGAACGAAAGTGTTTTTACTGCAATCAATCATTTAGGCCTGGTCATCGCTGCGCAGAGCGTAGTTTGCGTATAATTCTGCTAACAGAAAATGAGGAAAACAATGAAGAGGGGGAGTTGGTCCATGTTGAGATGGAGGAGGACTCTAAAGAAGATGAGGAATTAAAGGAGGGACCAGAATGCAAAGTTATGGAACTGTCTAGATGCTCTGCAGGGGGTATGACATAACCTCACACTATGAAGTTGCAAGGAGTTGTTCAAGGAACGGCAGTGCTGATATTGATAGACAGCGGGGCAAGTCATAACTTCATATCAACTAAATTGGTGAAAAGTTTGGGATTGTCCGTCGAATCGACAGTCGCATACACCGTCAGATTGGGGGATGGACAAGGAAAGGATGCCCAATGATGTTGCAAAGGAATTCAGATTCAGATGGAAAGCTACACGACTATTGAAGATTTCTTTTTGTTTGAATTAGGAGGAGTGGATTTAATATTGGGTGTGGCTTGGTTGGCAACCTTGGGGGAGGTCAAGGTAAATTGGAGAACCCTCACTATGAAATTTATGGCACAAGGAACTGTGGTAGAAATTAAGGGTGATCCTACGTTATCCAAGGTGTTGGTTTCACCTCAAGCCCTCATGAAAATGACTGAAATTGAAGCAGTTTCATTAATATGGGGTTTGGAAACAAAAGTGACATGTTAGGAGGTTAAAATGAAACTTCCAGAATCACAGAGGAAGGAGTTACAGTAGATTCTGGATGAGTTTTAGAGTGTCTCTACTGAACCTACAGGGCTGCCTCCTAACCCTAACCGTGACGCAGATCATATAATACCCATCAGAATGGGTGTTGATCCAGTTAATGTTAGACCTTACCGGTACCCTCATTTGCAGAAGAACTAGATCGAAAAACAGGTTGGTGATATGCTTAAGTCGGAAATAATCAGACCAAGTAACAGTCCTTACTCAAGCCCAATTATCTTGGTTAAAAAGAAATACGGTAGTTGGAGATTTTGTGTAGATTATTGCGCTTTAAACAAGGCTACTGTGCCGGATAAGTTTCCCATTCCTGTTATAGAAGAGCTGTTGGATGAATTGAATGGGGCAAGGTATTTTTCAAAAATAGATTTGAGGTCGGGATATCACCAAATAAGGATGCATGAAGCAGATGTCCACAAAACAACCTTCCGAACCCACCAAGGTCACTATGAGTTTTTAGTGATGCCGTTTGGGTTAACCAACGTCCCAGCCACCTTTCAATGCGCCATGAGCGATACTTTCCAGCCATATCTCCGAAAGTTTGTATTAGTTTTCTTTGACGACATCCTCATTTACAGTAAGTCCTAGAAGGAACATTTGAGCCACTTGAAGTGCATATTATACATTCTGTAGAAACAACAATTCTATGCCAATTTAAAGAAGTGTGAATTTGGCTAGACCACATTAGGATAGTTGGGGCACCTCATTTCTGAAAAAGGAGTTTCAATGGATCCCAAAAAGGTGAAAGCAGTTGTAGATTGGCTTATCCCTAAGACAATCAAAGTTGTGCGGGTTTTTTTGGGATTGACAGGGTATTATCGGAGATTCATATGCGACTATGGGAAGATAGCGCGTCCCTTGACAGATTTGTTAAAAAAGGGGAATTTTCAGTGGAATTCAGATAGTACGGTAGCCTTCACGAAACTTAAAGAGGCGGTCACAACAGCTCCGGTGTTGGCTATGCCAGATTTTGATCAAACTTTCAACATTGAGTGCGATGCGTCGGGGCGAGGGATTGGCGCTGTGCTTACTCAAAACAAGAGGCCAATTTCTTTCTTCCGCAAAGCATTGACAGATTCCTCCCTTAACAAATCTGTCTATGAAAAGGAGTTGATGGCATTGGTCTTATCGATTCACCATTGGAGGCCATACCTGATTGGGAGGAAGTTTATAGTCTACTCAAATCAGAAAAGTCTACGATACCTCCTTGAACAAAGAATCACCACACAAAATCAACAAAATTGGTTAGCCAAATTATTGGGTTATGAGTTTGATATTGTCTACAAAAAAGGAAGCACCAATAGAGTTGCCGATGCCTTGTCAAGAAAATCTGAAAAGTTAGAGTTAAAAGTGGTGACTAGACCTTTTTAGCAGGATATAAACCTTATAGATGAAGAGGTTAAGAAGGATCCTGTGCTAAATAAAATATGTGAAGACTTGAAGGAAAAGCCGGAGTCACATGGCAACTATACTTTGGAAAATGGAAGATTGTATTACAAAGGAAGATTGGTTCTGCCATCAAAGTCTAGTTGGATACCCAAGTTGTTGCATGAGTTTCATACCTCTTCGATAGGAGGTCATTCCATGGTCTTTCGCACGTACAGATGACTAGCTCAATCGTTATTTTGGATTGTCATGAAAACAATAGTCAACGACTACGTTTTTGCATGCCACATTTGCCAACGAAGTAAGTATCAAGCATCATCTCTGGAGGGGCTGCTCTAACCATTACCGATTCCGAATGCAATTTGGGAAGACATTAGTATGGACTTCATTGTGAGTTTGCCTAAGGCCAAGGAATTTGACGCGCTGTTAGTGGTGGTTGATCGACTCAGCAAATATGGTCATTTTATTCTCATCAAGCATCCTTACTCGGCTCGCTCCATTGCTGAAATATTTGTGAGGGAAGTGGTGAGGCTTCATGGTATACCAGCTTCTATAGTAAGCGATAGAGATCCGACCTTCTTGTGTCAATTCTGGAGGGAGCTCTTCAGGTTGCAAGGAACTACGCGGAAAATGAGTACTTCTTATCATCCTGAATCAGACGGACAAACGGAGGTACTTAATTGAACCTTGGAAACATACTTGCGTTGCTTCAGTTCGGAACAACCAAAAAATTGGGCATACATGGTACCGTGGGCAGAATATTGGTAAAATACTAGTTTCTAAGGGGCAACCAAGTGTACTCCTTTTGAAACAGTTTACGGCAGACCACCACCATCGCTAGCACGGTTTGTACCAAGGGAAACTGTAGTGGAAGCAGTGGCACAAGACCTGATGACTAGAGACGAAGCATTGAGACAACTGAAATATCACTTGGGCAAAGCACAACAACAAATGATCAAATTTGCGAACCATCACCAGAAACCCACCAAGATTAAAGAAGGAGATTGGGTTTACTTAAAAATCAGACCTCACAGGCAGGTTACTATGCCAACAAGACTTCATCCTAAACTAGCAGCTAAGTATTATGGTCCTTATTTGGTGTTAAAACAAATTGGGACAACAGCCTTTAAACTCCAACTTCCAACAGAGGCTTGCATTCATCAGGTTTTCCACGCTTTGCAATTAAAGTTGGCTGTGGGAAAACATGAGGTGGAAACAACCCTACCTACAGATTTACATGGGCACGACCCTGTGTATACGCCTTCACAAGTATTGGGCAAAGAGCCATACAACAACAGGGAGAACAAGTGCAACAAGTGCTAATTCAATGGCAGCAAAAGCCTGCAGAGGAGGCCACCTGGGAAGATGTTAATACAATCCAAAAGCAATTTCCGGAATTCAACCTTGAGGACAAGGTTGAGCTTGAAGGGGAAGGTATTGATAGGAATAATGAAAATGTAAATAGGAATAAACCTTTATCGGTTTATTACAGGAAAAACAGTAGAAAATAATGATGTGTCTGTTTTATGGTTAGGTTGTTAGTAGTTATTGTCTTATAGTTAGGTGGTTAGTGTTAGTTGGATCCTATCCCTTGTATAATCAACCTATAAATAAAGGCTCCCACCCCTTTGAAAGGATCTTGGACAAAATTAACAATTGAGTGGTTTATACCATTGTAGGAGCCTATTCGCTCTTGTGTATCTTTTTCTTTCAATCAATAAAAATCAGGGACGAATAATTCCCTTTTGATATTGAGTTCAACAAAGGAACGTAACAAATTCCTAACAACCTCATGCCTTTTGTTCAACAAGTAGCAGTTGGCAGAAGCCCTGCATTGACAATTTTTGGAACAAATTATAATACAAGTGATGAAACTGGATAAAATCTCTTTGTTTTTGACTTGTTTTAATGAGGTTTTTACCTGGAAATTTCCATGCTAAGCTCACATATTATCCACTATTTCCCTTCAATTTGTATTATTTTTATGATGAATTGATCACGATGTATGCGACGCAATGAACTACCACAATCACGGTTAGTCCATTCTTACATGCATAATTCCCCATCAACCCAACCTCTCTTAGTATTTCCTCATTGGATGTATTTTACTTCCAGTATCTATTCCATTTTCTTAAGATTTACCTTTGATTTCTTCTGAGGATCTTACAGAATACGTCTTGTCTTTTTATCAGGTTCGCGATTACATTCATGTTGTTGATTTAGGACAAATTGCTGCATTGTGCAAACTAGACGATCCTAACACAGGTACTATTACTGTTAAACATAAGTCCATTTTTTTGATATTATTGACAAACATACATCATGTGATAAATCTAACATTTTAAACTAAGTAAAATTTCAGGAACAACAACTCAACTCTACATACTTGAGACAATTGCTTGCAACTCAAGGAATCAACAAAAGTTGGAAAATTCACTAAGCAAATCGATTTTGTAATAGGGTTGTATGAAAATGTGTAGTCTGTGATTAAGCAATCGATTAGGCAAATCGACTGGCACATTTACTGTAAATCAATTGTGCAAGTCAGAGGCAAGCCATTTAGCACGCTAATCGATTTGACAAATCGATTGTTCCAATCACAGAGACTAATCTGATTGTTTTAAATCGATTGACAAAATCGATTGTGCTAGTTACTGAGCCAAGCCATTTATTAAATAATCGATTAGGCAAATTGATTTCAAAAAAAGGTCTCAAAATAAACATGGTCTGTAATAAACACAATCGATTGACACAATCCATTGAAACAAATTTCTTGTTTAACAATTTTGGCATCAATCGATTGAGAAATCGATTTGATGAACCAACTGGTAAATCTCTTTCCATAAACAAATTACGTTATCGATTGACACATCAATTAGCATGAAATAAGCTAACTCCCTGTAATAGAGTAAATCACTTTGACTAATCGATTTGACAAAATCAACTGAGTCCCTGAGACCAGTACAATCGATTGGCAAAATCGATTGAAACTATATTTTATGTTACAGAGGAAACTTAGCCTATGGCCAAATCGATTATGTGCATTAATGAATCGATTATGTGTTTTAATGTATCGACTGAATAAATCGATTGTTTTGATCTCGTTGTTGGAACAAAACACCTTAAATCGATTACGCAAATCGATTCCATTATGAACTGCTTTTAAAGTTCTGAAAAGTGGATTAAAATAATCGATTAGGTAAATCTATTAGTTTATGTAGTTTCAAGATTCAAGAAAAACAAGATTCGCGAAATCGATTTGGTAAATCGATTGAGCCTATTTTATTACATTAATGAATCGATTGAGTAAATCGATTCATCTGTTGTTTTTCAGAAACTATAAAAACATTTTTCATTTACTTCTTCTAATAATATCATAACTCATAGAACTAATAAAAAAACATTGAACAATAACTTTCTGACATCTCTTTCTCACATTTGAATAATTTTGAATATTACTTTTTCAGACTTGAACCAACCATCTTGTGTGATCAATAGAGACCTGAAAAAGATTGCTCCAGAAAGAGAACTTGAGAAGAAGATTGCTTGAGAAATTCTGTTTTTTCTTTTTAGATTTTCTGTAACAAACATTCTGTAAACAAAGAACGTTGAAAAATCTAGTGGTGAAACTGGTAGTTATCTTCTGTGTTGAGAGGTCTCATCAAGAAGAAACTTTGATGTGATCTTGGAAGAGTTCAGAGAAGAACTCTGGGATACAATGGTTGTGAAAGATAGAAAATGGAGAGTGTTTTAAGATTGATAGGCGGGGAGCGCTGGAACATCTGTAAAACGACTCTACAAGATTCTAGTGAAAAGGCTAAGATCAGTTTGATCTTAGGACTGGACGTAGGCTGTCTAACAGACGGCCGAACCAATATAAAAATTGTCGTGTACAATTTCCTACCCTTATCTCTTTTATTTTTGCATTGCTTATTTGATTAATCTTGATTGCATGCAATAGTTAAATTCTGTATTAATTGACATTGCGAAAATTGTTAATTTGGCATGCTTGTATCTTGATCAATCTGTTGAACTATTATTGTATCTGCTGCACTCTCTATTAGACAATACTTGTAATTGTTAATCTTCTGTTATGATTGATATTTGGGACTGTGGTTAATCTTTTGTTTTATAAAATTTGAATTTTGCAAACTGTTTAGCAATATCGTTAGAATATGTTTTATTCTTCATAAATTCTGATAAATTGAGGTCAATATCCCCCAACAATTACAAATTTATCATTTTCTTCTAATAATTTATTCAGCTCATTCATTTTGGTAGACTCCGTCACAGTAACAATGGTTGTGAATCGATATTGGATTCCCATAATCATTGATAGATTTTCTTCTTTGGCACGTTTTTGGATTTTCTTTTTATGTGATGTTGATTAGGTAAAATTTCATGTCTACGGCATATACAGGCTGCGATATTTATAACTTGGGAACAGGAAAAGGGACATCAGTTCTGGAGATGGTTACAGCTTTTGAACAAGCCTCAGGAATGGTAACATACCGATGATTTTATTTACGATCTTGTATCTTTAGCTATCCTTTGCTGTCATTCTTTTGGTCATTTATAAATGATATTTGATGCTCACTTTCATTCTCCGAATTCGACTGTGTAACAGTTCATGTAACATGCTGAGTTATTTACTTAGAGGGGTTTAGAATAGTTTGTTTGGGTTATGTAGCATAAGCACTTGCATATGTGTTCAAAATAGTTTTAGAGTGTCATATAAGTTGTCTATATGCCCTTGATGTCTATTAAGTTGTTTTCATATTATTTCCATAAAGTTTTCTAGATTGTCATAAGCTACTTTTAGCTCATGTAGTTTTCACCCACTCTCTTCAATTGTCGATACATATTTACATAATCTCTTTTATGATAGATGCTTAATTAAGCCATAAAAGTTTTTTACTTTGGGTCCTAGGATAATTTTTTATTTTTTTTATATGGGATACCTAATAAGGTCTGTTGTATTTGATAAGATACAAGAAAATGTCAACAAGTTCATTGACACATGAAATTAGGCAACAAAATGTGTTAGTAAACAAACATCTGCCCTTTCTATCCAACTGTCATTCAGTTTCATGGTTGTTTAAATTATTGAAACCTATTGAACAAACTCATTTATTTTATATTCAGATTTAGATATTCTTTAGTACAGGACTAATTAATTTATGTAATTTTTGTACTCTATAGAAAATTCCAATTGTAAAGCCTGATCGAAGACCTGGAGATGTTGAAGTTGTTTATGCATCAATAGAAAAAGTAGAATGAGATCTTAACTAGAATTGTTGATTTTCTCTAGTGAATAATTTCATCATATTTAGATGTTCTTAAAGCTCTTCCGAAAGAAGGCTTCACATATAACGATCTTTTGGAAATTTATCAGAATATGAAGTTATAGGAAGAGGAGCTTGTGGAACTGCCTACAAAGCTGTTACAAATGATGGTGAATTTATTGCTGTCAAGAAGATGAATTCGTGCGGAGAAGGAGCATCAAGCATCAATCAAAGCTTGTTAACTGAGATTTCAACTCTTGGAAAGACTAGACACAGGAACATTGTGAAGCTGCATGAATTTTGTTTTCATGAAAGATTCTAATCTTTTATTGGATGAGTAAATGGAAAACGGAAGCATTGGTGAAAAGCTTCATTCAAGTTAACCTTTTGTGTATTGGATTGGAAGGTATGAGATGAAATAGCTTTAGGGATCTATGCAACACTATCTACACTTAGTTATGATTTGCGAACATGATATAAATTTTGTTTAAAAGTACTACAATAGTTATATCATGCTTTAATTAATATTTAGTTATGATTTGTGAACATAATATAAATTTTGTTTTGGAGTATTGCAATAATATTTCAATTAAAGACTCATATTAAATATTTTAAAAATGGACTTATAACAATGTTTTCATATATTTTTAGTTAAAGTTTTCATATAAATAAAAAATCATGAAAAGTTGTTTATAGTGGAAATTTAAGCCAATATTATGTAGATTATTCTTTGAAAAAAATTTAAATTTCATGTAGGATATACCTACTGATATTCAAAATTACCTTCGGATTTTCTTGTGGATAGTATTTTAAATTTCATGTAGGATATACCTACAGATTTTTATACGAAAAATATTTGAAGGAATCCTTCTGGAGACGCATAATTTGTTTACTTTTCCTGCGGATTTAGCTGCAGGTATGTTACATGCAAGTCTAGAAATCCTCAAGACACAATTATCAACAAAGGTTTTACGTAGGGATATGGTTCTGCCAGTAAATCCGCAGGTAACGTGTGTTTATGCGGATTTTTAGCTTAAATCTTCAGACAAAACGTTGATTTATAGTAATGGTAGTAATATACAACATTATCGTATCTACGTAGATTAATTTAACAATTATCAAACTATTCAAGATTTTATATTATTTAGAATTAAACTAATGAAAATTATTGTTGGTTCGCAATAACGAAAATATAACAATGGCTTAACACTTAAAACAAGAGTATATAACAATAAAACTTTGAATCAATAAAAGTAAATTAGGGATCATGGTTTTATATGTATTATTGCTTGTTTTCTCAATTATCTTAAAGAAGATTCTTCATTCAATTGAATTTTTAACAAATCTTGTGCATCCAATAATTGCGTTTGTGTCATTGGATTAATATTTAGGTCATTTTCGTCATCCCTAGGCTTATTCTAATCCATTTTGGTTGTTTAATCAATTGTGCATCGAATGAGTTTGTTCTTATTCATTTTGAGTTTTTAGCCAATCTTGTGCATCCAATAAGTGTGTTTGTGTCGTTGTATTAACATTTAGGTCATTTTTGTCATTCCTTCAGTTTATTCTAATCCCTTTAGGGTTTTTAATCAATCTTGTGCATCTAATAAGTGCGTTTGTGTCATTTCATAAACATTTTAGTCATTTTCTTCATCCTTTAGCTTATTCTAATACTTTTGGTTGTTTAAGCTATCTGGTGCATCTAATAAGTGCGTTTGTATCATTGAATTAACATTTAGGTAATTTTCTTCCACCTTAGGCTTTATTCTAATCCATTTGGTTCTTTAAATAATCTTGTGTATCAAATTAGTGCGTTTGTGTCATTGGATTAACATTTCGGTTATTTTCTTACTCCCAAGGCTTATTCTAATCCATTTTGGTGGTTTAACAAATCTTGTGCATCCAATAAGTGAGTTTGTATCATTGGATAAAAACTGTGGTCATTTTTGTCATCCTTCAAATTATTCTAATCAATTTTGGGTTTTTAACCAATCTTGTGCATCCAATAAGTGAGTTTGTATCATTGGATTTACATATAGGTCATTTTCTTCTTCTATAGGATTGTTGTAATCCGTTTTAGTTGTTTAACTAATCTTTTGCATCCAAAAATTGCATTTATTTTATCATATTAACATTTAGGTCGTTTTTTTCATCCTTCAGTTTATTCTAATCCATTTTGATTATTTAACCAATCTTGTACATCCAATCGGTGCATTTGTGTCATTGAATTAACATTTATGTCATTTTCGTCCTCCCTAGGCTTATTCTAATCCATTTTGGATGTTTTAACAATCTTGTGCATCAAATAAGTGCGTTTATGTCATTGGATTAACATTTAGGTCATTTTGTCCTTCCTATGCTTATTCTAATCAATTTTGGTTGTTTAACCAATCTTGTGCACCCAATAAGCGCGTTTGTGTGATTGGATTAACATTTAGGTCATTTTATTCATCCTTCGGCTAATTCTAATCCATTTATGGTTTTTACCCAATTTTCTGCATCCAATAATTGCGTTTGTTCATTGGATTAACATATAGGTCTTTTTCGTCATCCTTCAGATTATTGTAATCAATTCTTGTTGTTTAACCAATATTGTGCATAAGATAAGTGTGTTTGTGTCATTGAATTAATATTTAGGTAAATTTTGTCCTTCCTAATCTACTTTTGTTGTTTAACCAACCTAGTGCATCCAATAAGTGCATTTGTGTCATTGGATTAACATTTAGGTCATTTTCGTCATCCTTTGCTTTATTCTATTCAATTTTAAATTTTTAATCAATCTTGTGCATCTAATAAGTGAGTTTGTATTATTGGATTAATATTTCGGTCATTTTCATCATCATTCGACTTATTCTAATCCATTTTGGTTATTTATAAATCTTGTGCTTCCAATAAGTGTGTTTGTGTCATTGTATTAATATTTAGGTCATTTTCGTCATTGTTTGGCTTATTCTAATCCATTTAGTGTTTTTAACCAATCTTGTGCATCAAATAAGAGCACTTGTGTAATTGGACTAACATTTAGGTCATTTTTGTCATCCTTCACCTTATTCGAATCCATTTTAGTTTTTTAACCAATCTTGTGCATCTAATAAGTGTGTTTGTGTAATTTGCTTAACATTTAGGTCATTTTCTCCCTCCCTAAGCTTATTCTAATCCATTTTGGATCTTAAACCAATCTTGTGCATCCAATGAGTTCGTTTGGGTCATTGGATTAACATTTAGGTCATTCTCTTATCCTTAGGCTAATTCTAATCTATTTTTGGTTTTTATCCAATTTTGTGCATCCAATAACTGTGTTGTATATTTAGATTAATATTCAGGTCATTTTCTCCCCCCTAAGCTTATTCTAATCCATTTTGGATCTTTAACCAATCTTGTGAATCCAATGAGTTTGTTTGGGTCATTTGATTAAAATTTAAGTCATTTTCATATCCCTTGGCTAATTCTAATCCATTTTGGGTTTTTATCCAAACTTGTGCATCATGTAAGTGCGTTTGTGTCATTGTATTAATATTTCGGTCATTTTTGTCATCCTTCGGTTTATTCTAATCCATTTAGGGTTTTTAGTCAATCTTGTGAACCCAATAATTGCATTTGTGTATTTGGATTAACATTTAGGGCATTTTCGTTATCCTTCATATTATTCTAATCCATTTTCATTATTTGAACATTCTTGTGCCTCAAATAAGTGTGTTTCTGTCATTGGATTGACATTTATACCGTTATTTCATCTTTCGAATAAATCTAAACCATTTTGGGTTTGTAACAAATCTTGTGCATCCAATAATTTTGTTTGTGTCATTGGATTAACATTTCGACCACTTTTGTCCTCCCTATGCTTATTATAATCCATTTTGGTTGTTTAACCAATGTTGTGCAATCAATAAGTCCGTTTGTGTCAGTGGATTAACATTTAGGTTATTTTTGTAATCATTCGGCTTATTTTGATCCATTTTGGATTTTTAACTAATCTTGTGCATCCAATAAGTGCGTTTTAGTGATTGGATTAACATTTAGGTCATTTTCGTCATCCTTCAGCTTATTCTATTCAATTTTGGTTGTTTACAAATCTTGGAGCTCCAATAAGTAAGTTTGGGTCAATGTATTAACATTTAGGTCATTTGCGTCATCCTTCGACTTATTGTAATCCATTTATGGTTTTTAACCAATCTTGTACATCAAATAAGTGAATTTGTATCATTGGATTAACATTTAGCTCATTTTTATCATGCTTCGATTTATTCTGATCCGTTTTAGTTGTTTAACCATTCTTGAGGACCCAATAAGTGTGTTTGTGTCGTTGGATTAATATTTAGGTCATTTTCGTCCTCCTTAGGGTTATTATAATCAATTTTGTTTGTTTAACCAATAATGTGCATCCAATAAATGCGTTAATTTCAAAGGATTGACATTTATGTCATTTGCATGCTCCCTAGGATTATTCCACTACCTTTTTGTTTTTTAACCAATCTTGTGTATCAAATGAGTGCATTTGTGTTAATGGATTAACATTTAGGTTATTTTTGTCTTTCATAGGCTTATTGTAATCCATTTTCGATTTTTAACATGTCTTGTGCATGCAATAATTGCGTTTTTTAGTTGGATTAAGATTTAGGTCATTTTCATCCTCCCTAGGCTTATTCTAGTCCATTTGGTTCTTAATCAGTGTAGTTTGTCAAACAAGTGCAAAAGTTTCAATGAATTAATATTTTAGGCCACTTTAGTGTTTACAAGGTTTATTTTAGTGCGTTTTGGTTCTTAATCAATGTCGTTCGTCGCATAAGTGCAAAATTCACAATGATTTAATATATGGATTAACGTTTAGGTGATTTTCATCATCCTACGGCTCATTCTAAACTATTTTGGTTGTTTAACAAATTGTGTGCATTCAATATGTGCGTTAGTTTCATTAGATTTACATTTAGATCATTTTTGTCCTCTCTAGGCTTATTCTAATCCATTTCGGTTGTTAAACCAATCTGTTGCATCCAATGAGTTTCTTTGTGTCATTGGATTAACATTTGGGTCGTTTTCATCATCCTTCGACTAATTTTAATCCATTTTAAGTAATTTTCGTTCTCCCAAGGATTATTCAAATCCATTTTGGTTGTTTAACAAATCTTGTGCATCCAACAAGTAAGTTTGTGCATTGGATTAAAATTTAGGTCATTTTCATCATCCTTCGGCTTATTATAATCCATTAAAGGGTTTTAAACAATCTTGTGCATCCAATAAGTTCATTTGTGTCAGTGGATAAACATGTAGGCCATTTTCTTCTTCCCTATGATTATTCTAATCCATTTTGATTGTTTAACCAATCCAGTGCATCCACAAAGTGCTATTATGTCATTGGATTAATATTTAGGTCAATTTCGTCATTCTTCGGCTTATTCGAATCCATTTTAATTGTTTAACCAATCTTGTGCATCCAATAGGTGGGTTGTGTCATTGGATTAACATTTAACTTATTTTTGTGCTTCCAACACTTATTTTAATCCATTTAGGTCGTTTAACTAATCTTGTACATCCAATAAGTAAGTTTGTGTTATTGGAATAAAATTTTGGTCATTTTGGTGATCATTCGACTTATTCTAATCTATTTTGGTTGTTTAACCAATTGGATTAACATTTAGGCCATTTTAGCGTCATTCGGCTTATTCTAATGCATTTTGGTTGTTTAACCAGTCTTGTGCATCCAATAAGTGTTTTGTTTCATTGGATTAACATTTAGATTAGTTTCGTCCTCCCAAGGCTTATTCTAATTCATTTTGGTTGTTTAACCAATCTTGTGCATCCAACGAGTGCGTTTTTGTCATTGAATTAAATTATAGGTTATTTTGGCCATCCTTTGGCTTATTCTAATCCATTTTAGGTTTTGTACCAATCTTGTGCATCCAATAAGTGCATTTGTGTCATTGGATTAACATTTAGGTCATTTTTCTCATTCTTCGGCTTATTCTAATCTATTTTGGTTGTTTAACCAATGTTGTGCATCCAATATGCGCGCTTGTGTTATTGGATTAACATTTAGGTCATTTTATTCATCCTTCAGACTATTCTAATCAATTTTGGTTGTTTAACCAATCTTGTACAATCAATAAGTGTGTTTGTGTCATTGGATTAACATTTAAGTCATTTTCGTTATCCCTAAGCTTATTCTTATCCATTTTTGTTGTTTAATTTATCTTGTACATCCAATAAGTGGTTAATTTGTGTTATTGGATTAACATTTAGGTAATTTTTCGTCCTCCCTTGTCAAAGGATTAATATTTTAGGTCATTTTGTTCTTTACTAGGTGAATTCTATAGTCCATTTTAGTTCTTAATCAATGTAGTTCTTCTAATTAATGCATAAGTCTCAATGGATTTTTGGTATTTACTATGTTTATTCTAGTCTATTTTGGTTCTTATTCAATGTGGTTCATCCAATAAGTTCCAAAGTCTCACCGGATTAATATTTTAGGTTATTTATGTATTTAATAGGTTTACTCTAGTCCACTTTGGTTCTTAATCAATGTAGTTGGTCAAACAAGTGGAGAAGTCTTAATGGATTAATATTTTAGGTCATTTTGTTCTTTACTAGGTTAAATCTAGTACATTTTAGGTTATTTTAGTATTTACTAGGTTCATTCTAGTCCATTTTAATTCTAAATAAATGTAGTTCATCCAATAAATGCAATATTCTCATTGGATTATTATTTTAGCTCTTTTTCGTCTTTACTAGATTTATTGTAGTCTATTTTGGTTCTTTATCAATATAGTTCGTCAAATAATTGCAAAAAATCTAAATGGATTATTATTTTAGGTTATTTTCATTTTTTTTAGGTTTATTACAGTCCATTTTGGTTCTAAATCTAAGTAGTTGTCCAATAAGTGTCATATTTTCAATGGATTAAAAAGGTCATTTTAATCTTTATTAGGTTTATTCTAGTACAATTTGGTTCTTAACAATGTAGTTCGTTAGTGCAAAAGTCTCAAAGGTTTAATATTTTAGGTCATTTTGGTCTTTTCTAAGTTTATTATAGTCCTTTTGGTTCTTAATCAACGTAGTTCGTCCAATAAATGCAGAAGTCTCAATGGATTAATATTTTAGGTCATCTTGGCCTTCTCTAAGTTTAATGTATTTCATTTTGGTTCTTAATCAATGCACTTTGTCCAACAAGTGCATAACTCTCAATAGATTAATATTTTAGGTTATTTTGGTTTTTACTAGGTTTATTGTAGTCCATTTTGGTTCTTAATCAATATAGTTCATCAAACAAGTGAAAAAGTTTCACTGGATTAATATTTTACATCAGTTTTATCTTTACTTGGTTTATTCTACTCCATTTTGGTACTTAATCAATATAGTTTTGCAAATAAGTGCAAAAGTTTCAATGGATTAATATTCTAAGTCATTTTTTTCTTTACTAGGTTTATTCTAGTCTGTTTTAATTCTTAATCAATGTAGTTCTTCCAATAAGTGCTTAAATCTCAATGGATTAAGATTTTAGGCCATTTTGATATTTATTAGGTTTATTTTAGTGCATTTTAATACTAAATCAATGTAGTTCGTCCAATAACAACAAAATTCTCAATGTATTAATATTTTAGCTATTTTTGGTCTTTACTAGGTTTATTGTAATATATTTTGGTTCTTAAGCAATGTAGTTCGTCAAATAAGGGCGAAAGGCTCAATGGATTAATATTTTAGGTCATTTTGGTCTTTACATGCTTTATTCTAGTTCATTTTTGTGCTTATTCAATGTAGTTCGTCCAATAAGTGAAGAATGATTAATATTTTAGGTCATTATGGTATTTTCTAGGTTTATTATAGTCCATTTTTGGTTTTTAATCAATATAGTTGGCCAATAAGTCCAAAAGAGTTAATAGATTAACATTTTAGGTCATTTTGATCATTACAATGTTTATTGTAATTTGTTTTTGTTCTTAATCAATATTGTTTGTTTAATAAGTGCATAAGTCTGTATGGATTAATATTTTGGTCTTTACTAGGTTTATTGTAGCCCATTTGGGTTCTTAATCAATGTAGTTCATCCAATAAGTGCAAAAGTCTGAATGAATTAATATTTTAGGTTATTTTAGTGTGTTTAGGTTTATTCTAATACATTTTTGTGCTTAATCAATGTAGTTTGTCAAATAAGTACAAAAATGTCAATGAATTGATATTTTAGGTCGTTTTGTTGTTTACTATGTTTATGTTAGTTCATTTTAGTTTTTAATCAGTGTAGTTGTCTCAATATGTGCATAATTCTCAATGGATTGCGATTTTAGGTTATTTTGATATTTACTAGGTTTATTCTAGTCTATTTTAATTCTAAATCAATGTAGTTTGTCCAATAACTGCAAAATTCTCAATGGATTAATATTTTAGCTCTTTTTGGTCTTTACTAGGTTTATTGTTCTGAATCAATTTAGTTCATCAAATAAGTGCAAAAGTCTCAAGGTATTATTATTTTAGGCTATTTGGATCTTTACATGCTACCAGTTCAGTAGAGGGTAGGGTAACCACTAAATTGAACATTAAGGTAGTGACATCTAGTTGGGGCGAACCCACCTAATCTAATGAAATGAACAAATGTGTTGCTCAAGAACGACTATACTGTAGGTTCAGGTCACACAGTAAGTCGTGCACTAAAGGAGTTCTTAAGAAAGAGAGGTGGGTCAACAAACCACTTAATAATAAAGTATTTCTTTAGTCAAAATCCCGCTAATACAACTTTTTACGATATTACCATTCATTTCTATTTTGGGGATCCTAAAATTTTATATATGTTAGAGGTTTAAAACATTGTCTTTATTACAAAAATTTAGATCATAAAACAAAAATTAAGTAAAAAAGGAATATTCATATTCATTATGAATACAATTGACATAATTAATAACGTAATTAAAGTTGAGACCAATTAATTATTGTGTGTTTTCAAATCAAATCAATCTAAATTAATATGCAACAACTCTACCGTATAGCAAAATAACACCTAATCAATTTATGATTTTAAATTAAAAAATTTAAATCGTAACAATTAATTGATAATGTCATAAATGTACAAACAATTAATATATAGTTTAAATTAAAAAAAAAAATCAACTCACAAGTAGTAAATTCATAACGTCATAAAATTAAAAGCAATTATTGCATTGAATCAAATTAAATAAATATCTTTTTCAAATCATAATACAATAAATTCCTAATTTATAGAATCATAAAATCATAATTAATTATTGCATTGAATTAAATTAATATTATTTTAAATCTATGATCAAGAATTTAAGCCATATCATAATTGTAATTAATTGAAGGAAAATTTATGTATTGAGAAAGAGAAGAAAAAGTCAATTAGCATTCAAAGAGATCAAGTACTCAATGCATAATGTTAATTTTCTTTATATAAATATATGACAAAATTAATAATGAATCGTAGAATAAAGATATAACAAGTCAAACATCACACATAAATCAAGACATGCGTCATACATAATGATCCCTCCCCAAAATTTACGAGGATTATTGCCCTCATACCAAATGTAACGCTCCATATTTCTTGACCCAAAGCGTTACCTAAATATACTTATAGCATAGAATAATTTAGAATAATTTTTTTTAAGTAAGAATACCTAATATTTATTCATTTGAATAATTAGTCACAATCACATTTATTTAATATTATTAAGAAAATGTTTATTCGAAGGCAAAACAAGGAAAAATCAATTATTCCTAACAGAAGAGAACCCACTTCCGTATTTTTAATATTCTAGTGCATTTTAAAAGTTGATGACAATATTTTAGGTACTTATCAATATTAAAAACAATTATATTATTGCAAAATTGTCTTGAAAATCCCATTTTAATCTCACGTTAATACTCATCAACTACTCTTGGATATCCTTGAACTCATTAGTACCTAAAATATTATTGTAAGGGTCAGTTTTTTCCATCATCCACATCAAACCAAAGTTAAACATATAAAGAATAACACAAAACATATAAAAGTAAAAACTTCCAATTTAAAAAAAAAAAGCGCAAACCGGTAAATTGTATATCAAAATCATATGTATAATGCATGCTCCTCAAACTATATGATTCAGATATAAACATGCCACTAAGGCAACTTCCACACAAAAAGATTACCCATACTAATGGGGAAAAGAATCCTGACACTCAGACAACTTCCACGAAGATGTATATGTCATGACATAATGATATATTATCAAAGATATAACTTCCCACAAAACCCAATAAGAATCATGTCATATGCATTCAAAATCACTTGTCAAACTCATCATCTTATTCACATATCACTAAGATCACATTCCACACATCCTTATCATGAGTATCACATATTCATAAACAAATAATCATAAGAATTATTACTTTCACCACATACACATAACAATCAAAATTTCATATCATATACACCATAAAAATTAACACTTTGACGTATATAACAAAAAAATTTCAAACTCCAACTCATATACATCATCAAAGTTAAAACCTTATCACATATAACATACAAATTCAGCATTTATTTCATATTAATCATACAAATTAAAAATTAAAACTTTATCATATTAATTATGAAAACTCAACATAAAGATTAATTATACAATTCATACTTTACTTCATATTCGTCATAAAAATTAAAACTTTATCACATATAACATGAAAATTCATACTATACTTCTTAAAAATCGTATATTATATATTGAACTCGACATAAATGATTGATGTTTCATTATTTAAATTCATTAGTCTACATTTATTCCTTTCAATAGCAATCAATCACAATTATTTAATTCATGTCATCCAACCAACAGTGTAACTATAATTTGTGTGGGGAAAGTCCTTACCTTGTCTGCTTTTCTTCGTAGTACAAAGCTCTAAGCCGCACAAAGTCATTCACGAGGAAAAAGAAGTTCCAAGCTTTTGATGCACGAAGAAGAGAAGGTGATGGTGCCTAGGATTTTTGTATTTCTTTCTGTTTACATAATCTTGTTTGTAAAAGGTTTCTAAATTAAGGTTTGTGATGATGGCTAGGGTTTCAATTTCCCTTTCTAGTTATCATTATTGAGTATAGAAATATTATGGACTTTAGGGAAAATTTAAAGTGGAGATTTTTGGGTAGACAGTATTGCGACTGAATAAATAATATAAGGGAGAAAAAAATATTATTTATTTATTTTAACCTCGATCGAAAAAAAACAAACCACAAACTCCTACCCAATACTTACTCATTCATATGGATTGGGTGAAACCAAGCTACAAACCCTTAGTCTAAATTCTTCTTGAACCAGATATAAAAATTTATCAACTAAATTGTTCTTACTAACAACTTTATCACCTGCAATAAGTTGGAAGAGGCTAACAATGATCACACCTAATTTAATACTTGAAAATACATATTTATAGGTCCTAATTATTTTAAATAATAATTTTAGAGGATGTTAAAATACTCACACCCTTTAAAATTAACTTCAACCTCGAAAAAAGTCACACATGAAAAGGTTAAGGTAGATCTCTCTCATCTTTTCCTCTAATACCCATGTTGCATCTCCAGTTGTTTGGTCCCAAATCACCTTGACCAAGGTGATCTCATTGCGATGTAAGTGCTTAGTAGTTTTATCCGCAATGCTCAGTGGTGGAATTGCAAAGAAAAGTTCTCCTTCTGAATATCTTCTAGCATGATAATATGGGAATAATCAATCATTAACTTCCTTAGTTGTGACACATGGAACACGTCGTACATTTTTGGCCATACACGAAGGCAATGCAATCTGATACGCTACGCAACCCACACATCAAAGGATCTGGTATGGGCCAATGAATTTAGGAGTTAGCTTCTTAGACTTCGATGCCCTACCAACTCCAGTAGTAGATGTCAGTCTTAAAAATACATGTTCACATTCTTGAAATTCCAACAACTTCCTTCGTTGCTCAACATATTTCTTTTGTCTACTTTGTGCTATTTGCATCATTTCTTGGATGAAACAAACCTTATTTGTTGCTAGTTGTACCAATTATGGCTCCACA
This sequence comes from Cicer bijugum, assembly GCA_037974875.1. Lineage (NCBI taxonomy): Eukaryota > Viridiplantae > Streptophyta > Magnoliopsida > Fabales > Fabaceae > Cicer > Cicer bijugum. The sequence goes on from JBBPBT010000013.1 coordinate 937,357, forward strand.
ATTAGGTTCTCACCATCTTAATACCAACACAAGGGGGTTTGGCACTTACGCCTATATAGAGCCAAGTACGATGCCATCCCAATGCTCATATGATAGCTATTGTTATATGTGATCTCAACGAGAGGCAACATATTACCCCAACTTCCTCAATCGTCCAACACACACGCTCTCAGTAAATCCTCCAAGGTTAAAATAGTTCTTTCTTTTTGTCCATTAGTTTGAGGGTGATAGGTCGAACTCAATCTCAACTTAGTATCCAACACCTTATGTAATGCTCCCTATAAACAAGAAATGAACTTCAGATCTCTATCTAACACAATGTTGGAGGGTACCCCATGTAATATGATAATCTTAATAATGTAGATCTTTGCAAGCTTAGTCACATCATAAGTAGTCCTCACAGGTATGAAATGGGCAGATTTGGTCAACATGTAGACAATCACCCAAATGGAGTCAATGTTTTGTTGAGTTTTAGGCAATACTACCACGAAATCCATGGATATATTATCCCCTTTCCATACTGGTATATTTAATGGCCTTAGTAGTCCCCTAGATTCTAATGCTTTACCTTAGCTTTTTTACAAGTCAAACACGAAGCCACATATTCAACTACTTGTTTCTTCATTCCCGACCACCAAAACATCAACTTAAGGTCTTTATACACTTTGGTGTTACTAGGGTGAATACTCAACATGCTTATGTGGGCCTCATCAATTATGTATTGTTGGTATACGAACATGTCCATTACATCTCAAAATATCATTCGGGCCCATATTGAATTAAGTTGCCTTGCCAACCTCGACCAACTCCCTATTCTCTTGAGTCAACATGTATGTAACTTGGAGAACTTTAATCTCATTCATCAATTCAATATCTATAATAATAATTCCACAATGCAGTTTCTTCAATGGAGAATCCAAATGAAGATCCAAGCCACATAACTTCTTGAACAACTCCAAACCCTTCATTGTTACGAAGGAGAGATGAACACGCTTCCTGCTTATGGCATCGACCACCATGTTTGCTTTCCTTGGATGGTAATGCAACCTGAACTCATAATCTTTAATGAACTTCATCCATCTCAAATGCCAAATGTTAAGCTCATTTTGATCAAATAAGTATTTCAAACTCTTATTGTCACCGAATACATTAAAACGACACCTATATAGATAATGTCTCCAAATTTTAAATACAAAGACAGTTGCATCTAACTCGACGTCATGAGTGGGATAGTTATTTTAATGCACCCTCAATTGCCTTGAGCCATATGCCACTACTTGTTTATTCTGCATCAAAATACAACCCAAACCCTGATAGGAAGCATCTCGATAAACTTGGTAAGGCTCTCTTATGGCGTGGCAACACTAACACTTGAGAAGTAGTTAGCATCTCTTTCATCAATTGCAAACTTTTCTCACACACCTCCATCCAAGCATAAATCTGGTTCTTCTTCGTAAGGTGTTTCAATGGACAGACAGTCTTGGCAAGTCCCTCAATAAAACTCCTATAGTACTAAGCCAATGGATTAAGATTTTAGGTCGTTTTTGTCTTTAGAAGGTTTATTCTAGTCCATTGTGGTTCTTAATCAAAATAGTTTTTCAAACAATTGCAAAAGTTTCAATGGTTAATATTTTAGGTCATTTGCTAGGTTTATTCTAGTCCTTTTTGGTTCTTAATTAATATAGTTCGTCTAATAAGTCCAAAAGTCTCAATGAACTAATATTTTAAGTCATTTTGGTCTTTACTAGGTTGTAGTTCATTTTTATTCTTAATCATTGTAGTTCATCCAACAAGTGCAAAATTCTCAATGGATTAATATTTTAGGTCATTTGGTCTTAACTAGGTTTATTCTAGTTCGTTTTGGTGCTTAATCAATGTAGTTTTTCAAATATGAGCAAAAATCTCAATGCATTAATAGTTTAGGTGATTTTGTTCTGTAGTAGGTTAACTCTAGTCCATTTTGTTATTAATCAATGTAGTTCTTCCAATATGTGCATAAGTCTCAATGGATTAAGATTTTAAGCCATTTTGGCATTTACTTGGTTTATTCTAGTCCATTTTGATTCTGAATGAACGTAGTTTGTCCAATAACAACTAAAATCTCAATGGATTATTATTTTAGCTCATTTTGGTATTTAGTAGGTTTATTGCTGTCCATTTTTGTTCTAAATCAACGTAATTCATCCAATAAGTTCAAAAGTCTCAATGATTAATATTTTAGGTTATTTTGGTTTGTACTAGGTTTATTCTTGTCCATTTGGGTGCTTAATAAATGTAGTTTGTCAAATAAGTACAAAGTCTTAATGGATTAATAATTTTTGTCATTTTGTTCTTTACAAGGTTTATTCTAGTCCATTTGAGTTCTTAATCAATGTAGTTCTTTCAATAAGTGCATAAGTATCAATGGATTGAGATTTTAGGTAATTTTGGTATTTACTAGGTTTATTCTAGCCCATTTTAATTCTATTGCAGTGTAGTTCGTCCAATAATAACAAAATTTTACGGCCCTTCGAGGAGGGTTTTGGTTTGGAACTCCGAGTCCATGCATTTTGGCATATACGCATTGCATTAGGGTGCTTGGCACACGAGTTGTGTTTGATTCAAATTTATGATGGTGTTGATTTTGCTAAGTGTTATGTTTTGAAATCACGTGTAAGTGTGTTTGATTCAAATTTATGATTGTGATGATATTACTAAGTGCTATGTTTTGGAACAAATTATGTGTAAGTGTGTTTGATTCAAGTTTATGATTGAGTGTTTGAACTTGAGATGTCATTGTGATTGTGTTGATTTTACTAAGAGTATGTGTTGGAATTGTGTGATAGCATGTTTGATTGCAAAACGATTTCGAAGCTCATAATGTCGTGGTGAATGTGTGGGAATTGCTAAGTGTTAAGATTTGGAGTTGTGTATGAATGTGATTGAGTTAGTTTATGTATTTTTGGAAGAATATGCAGGGAAATCGATTTCCCAATCGATTGGATGTGTTACAGGGACTTCACTAATTTGACAAAATCGATTTTCCAAACGATTTTATAATCTGTTTTTCAAAACCCTTTAAGAAATCGATTTGGAAATTGATTTGGCCATACGGGAACTCAGCAAAACTGACAAAATCGATTTGGAAATTGATTGGCTCAGTAGAAATCCTTATTTTGAGTTAGATAATTGATTGCTCAATTGATTTATCAATGTTTTGGTCAGTTATGTATTACTTGATGGATTGAGAACTTTATTTTGATTTCATTTTCATTGGGTAAGCATTATATGAACTTTTAGCATATGGAAAACCCTTTTAAGATGCATGCTAAGTTGAAAAGGTTATTTGTGCATTTAAAAACTTAAATGTTATGTGTTAACTGTTAATTTCAGTTGGTGACCCTTTACAACTATTGTGGAAATCTGGGCTTTGCCCTCAGATGAGAGCCAGGACAATCCTACTGGTTCGTACCCTACGGATGGGAATGTAGATGGGAATGCTTGACTGGAGCTATGTTAGGAGGATCTTACGGGGCACATGGAGATCACTCAGGGTGTATAGTTTTTGGTAGAATGATCAGATTAGGTTGACATAGAGGAAACATATGTCTTTATTTTGAATTGCGTTTATTTTAAATTGGAAAATTGTATCTTTACTAATATTGTCAGCATGACAGTTTATTTTCGATGGGTTCCATGTACCACTTTTTTGAGGTGTAAATACTTTGGATTCATATTTCGAAAAACTTTTCCGCTGCTTATAAATTGAAATGACTTAAATATTTATCCAAAGGTATTTTCTTATCTATTTCTCTGTTTTATTTTAATTTCTTTTGGAAAAAAAAAATACACCCTCGCTTTGAAAATTGGGGTGTTGCATTAGGTCATTTTGGTCTTTAGTAGTTTTATTCTAATCCATTATAGTCCATTTTAAAAATCTTGTGCATCCAATAAGTGAGTTTGTGTCATTGGATTATTATTTAGGTGTTTCTCGTCATAGTTCGGCTAATTCTAATCAATTTAGGGTTTTTAAGAAATCTTTTGCATTCAATTAAGAGTGTTTCTTTTTGTTGGACTAAAATTTAGGTCATTGTTGTAATCCTTCGGTTTAGTCTAATCTATTTTGACAGTTTGACCAATCTTGTAGATCTAATAAGTGCGTTTGTATCATTGCATTAATATTTAGGTTATTTTCGTCCGCCTTAGGCATATTCTAATCCATTTTGGATGTTTAACAAATCTTGTGCATCCAATAAGTTGGTTTGTGTTATTGGATTAACATTTAGGTCGTTTTTTCTCATTGTTTTGCTAATTCTAATCCATTTTGATTGTTAAAAAAATCTAGTGCATCCAATTCGCGAGTTTGTGTCAACAGATTACCATTTAGGCTTTTCCATCATCCATCTGGTTATTATAATCCGTTTTGGTTGTTTACCAATCTTGTGCATCCAATAAGTGCGTTTAGGTCATTTGACTAATATTTAGCTCATTTTAGTACTCCCTAGGCTTATTAAAATACATTTGGTTGTTTAACCTATCTTATGGATCCAATTAGTGTGTTTGTGTCATTGGATGAACTTGAAGGTTTTTTTTTGTCATCCTTTGAGTCATTCAAATCCATTTTATCTGTTTAAAATATCTTGTGGATCCACTTAGTGCGTTTGTGTTATAGTATTACCATTTAGGAAATTTTCGTCATCCTTTGGCTTATTGTAAACTATTTTGGTTGTTTAACAAAACTAGTGAATCCAATAAGTGCGTTTTTGTCATTGTATTAACATTAAGGTCATTTTTCGTCATCCTTCATCTTATTCAAATCTATTTAGGGTTTCTAATCAATCTTGTGCATCCAATAAGTGTGTTTGTATCATTGGATACACATTTAGTTAATTTTTGTCATCCCTAGGCTTATTTTAGTCCACTTTCGTTGTTTAACCAATCTTGTGCTGCCAATAACTATTTTTTGTGTCATTGAATTAACATTTAGGTTTTTTCATCTTCCTCCAACCTATTTTAATCCATTTTTGTTGTTTAACCATTCTTGTTCATCCATTAAGTGTGTTTGTTTCATTGGATTAACATTTAGGTTATTTTCATTATCCTTCAGCTTATTATAATCCATTTTGGGAATTTAACCAATCTTGTGCATCAAATAAGTGTGTTTGTGTAATTAGATTAACAGTTAGGTCATTTTCGTCATCCTTCAGCTTATTCTACTAAATTTTGGTTGTTTCACATAGCTTGGACAATCAATGAGTGCGTTTATGTCATTGTATTAACATTTGTGTCATTTTGGTCATACATTTTCTTATTCTAACCCATTCTGGGTTTTTATCCAATATTGTGAATCCAAGTAGTGCAATTGTAGAATTGGATTAACATTTAGGTTGTTTTCGTTGTCCTGCGACTTATTCTAATCTATTTTGGTTGTTTAACAAATGTTTTGAGTGCAATAAGTGTATTTCTGTCATTTGATTAACATTTAGGTAATTTTCATCATTCCTCGGCTTATTCTAATTTCTATTGGTTGTTTAACAAATCTTGAGCATCTAATAAGTGTGTTTGTGTCATTGGATTAACATTTAGGTTATTTTCGTCATCCTTCTACTTATTCTAATCCATATAGGATTTTTAACCAATCTTTTGCATCAAATAAGTGTGTTTGTGTCATTGGATTAAAATTTAGGTAATTTTCGTCATCGTTCGTCTTATTATAATCTTTTTTGGTTGTTTAACAAATCTTGTGCATTTAATAAGTGTGTTTCTTTCATTGTATTAATATTTAACTCGTTTTCATTATCCTTCGGCTTATTCTAATCTTTTTAGCCTTTTTAACCCATTATGTGCACCGAATAATTGCGTTTGTGTCATTGTATTTAATTAATTTTGGTTGTTATACTAATCTTGTTTATCCAACATTTAGGTCATTGTGTTAACATTTAAGTCATTTTCGTCATCCTTTGGCTTAATCTATTCCATTTTGGCTTTATTTTTACAAATCTTGGTGCATCCAATAAGTGAGTTTATGTCATTGGATAACCGTTTAGGTCATTTTTGTTACATTCCACTTATTCTAATCCCTTTTGGTAGCTTATCCAATATGGTGCATCTAATAAGGGCGTTTGTGTCGTTGGATTAACATTTAGTTCCTTTTCGTCCTCCCTAGGCTTATTTTAATCCATTTTGGTTGTTTACCAATCTTAGGAATTCAATAAGTGCCTTTGTGTCATTGGATTAACATTTAGGTCATTTTTCATCCTCCCTAGGCATATTATAGTTTGTTTTGGTTGTTTAACCAATCTTGGGCATCCAATATGTGCGTTTGTGTCATTGGATTTACATTTAGGTTATTTTTGTCATCCTTCGGCTTATTCTAATCCATTTTGGTTGTGTAACAAATCTTCTGCATCCAAGAAGTGCGTTTGTGTAAACGAATTTACATTTAAGTCATTTTCATCATCATTCAACTTATTCTATCCATTTAGGGTTTTTAGCCAAACTTGTGGATCAAATAAGTATGTTTGTGTCATTGGATTAACATTTATGTCATTTTCATCATCTTTCAACTCATTGTCATACATTTTGGTTATTTAACAAATATTGTGCATCCAATAAGTGTGTTTATGACATTGTATTAACATTTATGTAATTTTCGTCGTCCTTCGTCTTATTCTAATCCTTTTAGGGTATTTAACCAATCTTGTACATTTAATAAGTGTGTTTGTGTCATTGGATTAATGTTTAAGTCATTTTTGTCATCCTTCGGCTTATTCTAAACCTTTTTGGTTGTTTAACAAATCTTGTACATCCAAGAAGTGTGTTTATATCTTTTTATTTACATTTAGGTCATTCTCCTCATCCTTTGTCTTATTCTAATCCATTTAGGCTTCTTAACCAATCTTGTGCATCCAGTAAGTGTGTTTGTGTCATTGGATTAATGATTACGTCATTTTCGTCATCCTTCGGTTTATTCTAATCCTTTTTGGTTGTTTAACCTATCTTGTGCTCTAATAAGTGTGTGTGTGTCATTGTATTAACATTTTGTTTCTTAGTTTTAGGTCGAAATTGAATTTTTATTTTATTATTTGCATGTTGACCCTTGCTCGCTCTGTAGTCCATAACTTGATCTCTGGATATTGGATTGACGCATGAGAGCAGGTGCTGAAAAGCTAAAAATCAGAGCCATAACTTTTGTTGTGGAATAAAAACTAAATGTTGAATTTTACTGGTCATATATTGCTGATTTTTACGTAGTGGACCACTTGTTTTACAAGCCTAAAAACCGAGTACTATATATTGGTGTTTTCTTCTATTTGAGACATGCTATTTTCAGATTTAGAAAGAGATAGAAAAACAAACTTCTTTATTCTTTTTATGGAAGGCTAAATTTCTTAGATTAATTCATTGTTTCAGAGCTTCATCAACACCTTGAGATTCAGGTTATAATGTTAATTTCGCATTATGATTATATTTCTCTTTATTTGATTTTATTGTTATTCTAATTGCTTAGTTCAAATTTCAATAGGATTGATTAGATTCATTCGACATAATTGGGTTTTGGTTTCTATATTAATTGAATTATATTTCTTTTTATTTGATTTTATTGTTATTCTAATTGCTTAGTTCCAATTTCAATAGGATTGATTAGATTCATTTGACAAAATTCGGTTTTGGTTTCTATATTAATAGAATTATATTTATGCGACGTTTGATCGTTAATTGTAATACATCGATAATTGTGGTGCTTAATCCAATCAAAGAAACCGAATTATTATAGGATTGATTACGCTTGTTTGATCAATTCTATAGTCAAATAGAAATAGAATCATGAATTAGAAATTAAACTCGTTGATAGAATATGTGATTGGTCTGAAATTCAAATTAGTAGATTAATCGTTTTGTTAATTTGTTCAAACAAAAATCTAAAAAAAACCCTTTATAATTTCAACTTTCAATATGGATAATATTACTATATCAGAAGTCCTTGCGAAATGACATGAGTTATAACCTCTATCTACATTTTATTACTTGTATTTGACCCGCATACAACACCGGATCAAATTGGTGCCGTAGTTGGGGACTCTCTGATAATAATATTAGCCAATTTTAAAGTATTACAAACCATCCTAACAATTGTTTCTTCTTGTTTTGTTGCTCTAAAGGTTGGATAAGCCTGTTGATAGCTCGTAGGCACGCTGCTAGTAAAAAAAACCTAATTTTCAGGAGATAGTCTAAGACTGCAAATATTGCCATAGAATCACAAAAAAAAAGTAAATAAATCAAGGAACATAATTTTAACATTTAGGTCATTTTTGTCATCCTTCGACTTATTATATTCTATTTTGATTTTTTAACAAATCTTGGTGCATCCAGTAAGTGGGCTTATCTCATTGGATTAATGTTTTGGTCATTTTTTGTCATCCTTCAGCTAATTCTAATCCATTTATGATTTTTAACCAATCATGTGCATCCAATAAGGAAGTTTGTTCATTGCATTAACATTTCGCTCATTTTCGTCATCCTTCGACTTATTCTAATCAATTTTGGTTCTTTAACAAATCTTCTGCATCCAATAAGTGTGTTTCATTATTGAATTAACATTTAAGTCATTTTTGTCTTCCTGTAGCTTATTCTAATCCATTTTGATTTTTTAACAATGTTATGCATCCAATAAGTGCGTTTGTGCATCAGATTAATATTTAGGTCATTTTCATGGTCCCTAGGCTTATTCTAATCTATTTTGGTTGTTTAACCAATCTTGTGCATCCAATAAGTTTATTTGGGTCATTAGACTAACATTTACGTCATTTTCATTATCCTTCATCTTATTCTAATCCATTTTTGTTGTTTAACCAATTTTGGGCATCCAATAAGCGTGTTTGTGTCATTGAACTAACATTAAGGTCATTTTATTCATCCTTCGGCCTATTCTAATCGAATTTGGTTGTTTAAACAATCTACTGCATCCAATAATTGGATTTGTATCATTGGATTAACATTTAAGTCAATAGCATCATCCTTCAACTTATTCTAATCCATTTTGGTTGTTTAACAAATTTTGTGCATCTAATAAGTGCGTTTGTATAATTGGATTAATATTTAGGTCATTTTTTGGTCATCCTTCAGCTTATTCTAATTCATTTTTGATGTTTAACTAATGTTGTGCATCCAATAAGCGCGTTTCTATCTTAGGATTAACATCAAGGTTATTTTTTCATTCATCGGCCTATTCTAATCAATTTTGATTTTTTAACCAATTTTGATTTTTAACCAATTTTGTGCATATAGTAAGTGCGTTTGATGCATTGGATTAACATTTATGTTATATTCTTCACTCGTTGGCTTATTTTCATTCATTTTGGTTGTTTAACCAATTTTGTCCATCCAACAAGTGGGTTTCTATCAATGGATTAGCATTTATATCATTTTCATACTTCTTAGGCTTATTCTACTCCATTTTGGTTGTTTAAGCCATCTTGTGCATCCAATTAGTGCGTTTATATTATTGGATTAACTTTTAAGTTATTTTGGTCCTCTCTAGTCTTATTCTAATTTATTTTGGTTGTTGAACCAATCTTGTGCATTCAATAACTGCATTTGTGCCATTGGATTAACAATTAGGTCATTTTCGTCATCCATCAACTTATTCTAATCCATTTGGGTTGTTTCTCCAATCTTGTGCATCCCATAAGTGCGTTTGCATCAATGGATTAATACATAGTTCATTTTCTTCGTCCTAAGACTTATTCTAATCCATTTTGGTTGTTTAACCAACTTTTTGCATTCAAGAAGTGTGTTTGTGTCATTGGATTAACATTTAGGTCATTTTCGTCATCTTTAGTCTTATTCTTATCCATTTTGGTTGTTTAATAAATTTTGTGCATCCAATAAAAGTGTTTATGTCATTGTACTAATATTTAAGTCATTTTCTTCATCCTTCATCCTTCTTCTTATGTCATTGGAAATACATTTAGGTTATTTCCGTCCTTCTTAGGCTTATTCTAATCAATTTTGGTTGTTTAATTAATCTTGTGCATCCATTAAGTGTCTTTGTGTCATTGTATTAACATTTAGGCAATTTTCTTCATCCTTTGGCTTATTCTAATCCACTTAGGGTTTTTAACGAATGTTGGTGCATCTAATAAGTGAGTTTATGTCATTGGACTAACAATTAGTTATTTTCCGCATCCTTCGGCTTATTATAATCCTTTTAGTGTTTATAACCAATCTTGTTCATCAAATAAATGTGTATGTGTAATTGGATGAACATTAAAGTCAGGTTTATCATCCTTCAACTTATTCAAATCCGTTTTGGTTGTTTACCCAATCTTGTGCGTCCAATAAGTGCGTTTGTGTCATTGGATTAACATTTAGGTCATTTTCGTCATCCTTCGACTTATTTTTATCGTTTTAGGGTTTTTAATTAATCTTGTGCGTCTAATAAGTGTGTTGGTGTCATTGGATTATCATTTAAGTCATTCTCATCATCTTTTAGCTTATTCTAATCCATTAGTGTTGTTTAACACATCATTTGCATCCAATAAATGAGTTTGTGTCCACAATAAGAAAAACTTTGTATACCTACGTAAAATTAGCCACTGATCGTAATTCGTGGGTAAATTAATTGTTATCTACGGAAAAATCGTGCGTAATGTTGTATAAAATAAATTTTTTTTTAATTAATTTCTACGGTAATTCCGTAAGTAAAATTAAAAATTCCGTGGGTAAAGAAAAAAAAATACAACTCTGACTTAAATTTTGCAAATTTTTTCTTATTATTTTAACTATAACTTATCCGTAGGTAATGTCTATTTTTTAGAAAATTTTTCTGTTGAGTTTTTTAAAAAAAGGTTTAGGAGAAAACAGAGATAGCTCTTCACTATCAAAACCAATAGAAAGTCACATTCACATTGCAACCAGAGAACCCTAAGCCCTTCTTCTTCTTCCAACCTCCTCCAGATTGCAACCTGCTCCGTCGGCTCAGACCGTTCTGGATGTCGCCTTGATGATCGCTCTCTAAACATAAGTTATCTTCCTTTATTATCGTGCTGAAATTTCATCGTCGCCCTCACTGAATCGACTCCATTTCTATTTTCTTTTCATTTTCTGAAATCGATTTTTAATAAAATCGAGTCTTTATGAAAAAGCCCCAATATGTATTGAACACCCTAACCATTTTCATTGAATCGGACCAAATTTGTTTGATTAAAAGATCATTGGCTTAAAGTGTGTTTGGAAACTTCAACTTTTACGTTAAAACTCACATCCAATCTAATGTTATTAATATAGCTTCATATGCATAGTTGGTTTAGCCTCTTTCATCATGTTACCAAGTGAGTGCTTAGATCCATAAGTTTGATTGAAAAACACGACATTAATAATCTATTTTAGTGTAAACAAAAGATAAATGCTAATTAAATATAGAAATTTTATATGAAAATTTATAGAAATTTTAATGTGTATTTAAATATGTGATTTTTTTTGTAGACAATATGCGGTTATTTTTTGCAACGGGCCTTATGTGATTATTACTTATAAGTGTGAGGTGTTGTCATATTGAATTTGCATTTTTTGTCAAACTCTCTCCACATAGGCATTTTCAGAATTGGATTCGAGTCCATAGGCATTTTCAGAATTGGATTCGAGTCCATATTTCTTGAAGATTGTTGGGTCAGAGAACTCAGCTAGAGGTGTGAGAGCTGCATTAGTGAGCATTAAATTATATGGATGATTTTATGAGAATTATTATAAATGTGAATTTAAAATATGATGCAATATTAGTTACGTGAGCCAGTAACTGCCCATAATATCTGCATTTCGCCATGCTCGTATTGTTCAGGTCGAATAATGACGAGAATGATGTGATCCCCTTCTCTTGCGATGTTATCCAATGTCCATTTTTGTGCCTTAATGCTGCATGGTGAAAAGTCCACAGCAACGCCTAATCTCCTTGTCCCTGCCATTAATTGTTCTGTGTTATTGGGTGTTTGATTTCATTAATTTTTCTTCTTCTTCTTCTTCTTCTTCTTCTTCTTCTTCTTCTTCTTCTTCTTCTTCTTCTTCTTCTTCTTCTTCTTCTTCTTCTTCTTCTTCTTCTTCTTCTTCTTCTTCTTCTTCTTCTTCTTCTTCTTCTTCTTCTTCTTCTTCTTCTTCTTCTTCTTCTTCTTCTTCTTCTTCTTCTTCTTCTTCTTCTTCTTCTTCTTCTTCTTCTTCTTCTTCTTCTTCTTCTTCTTCTTCTTCTTCTTCTTCTTCTTCTTCTTCTTCTTAAATATTGAATGGGCAAAGCATGATTAATGTGTCTGTCAAAAAAGGGAAGTGAAAGTTGAAAACAGTTACCATATGTGGTAGAGAAAGCAACATGAGTGACATTTAAAGGGAAAGGGGAAGAACGGGAAAGTTCTTGGATTTATAGTGCAAAATATATTTAAGAATACGTACTCTCGTTGTTTGAAACGTGTAATGACGTGTCTTTTTCTTTACGATATATGATGTTTTTATTTGTGATGTACATTGATTTTTTATTAGTAAGATTTGATAAACGTTACTTGTTACACGTCAATAGATAGTAAGAGCAGGTTTGATTCAAAGAGAGATATTAAGCCAATGATAGTATAAATTTTGATGTGTTAAGGAGGATGACTAAATCTGTAGGTATATATTTTTATTGAAAGGCAGAACATGTGTAAATACTTAATCTTTCGAAACGGAAAGAGTCTAGTATCGGATTCTGTTACTAACACAGTAACAGGGGCACTTATTGATTACTATAGTACAGATGCAGATAAAGATGATTTGAAGTATTTAATTTATAATGAAATTAAGCATTAAGGATGGAGAGTAAAGGGTGGGTGATGTCTAGCTCATTCCCACAATCCATAAACTGATAGTTAACAATGATATCCCCCTGTTGGTATCCTCTGCCATCTGTGTCTATTCTGTTAAAATGCTTCTGTTTTCTGCTTCTATTTTTCATTTAAAATGCTTCTGTTTTCTGCTTCTATTAATAGTCAATAATTCATATATATGATGCATATATATGATGGTATAAACACAATAATTCATATCAAAAGAATCCCAAAACAAAATTGTCAACATATGAATTAATTAGTGTAACTCTTCATGTAAAATTTGAAATTAACCAATTAAATGTGAATTGTCTATTAGATGTGAATTATCTATTTTCTATGAATTATTTATTTGAGGTTTGTATAGATATCCTATTTGATATGTAAAAATACATTATGTTAACAGTTTCATCGCTCCTCAATTCTTTGTTTGTCCTTCAAAGTATGGATGGCTACCACCCCAGATCGTAGTTGGGTATATGATAGACTTTATGCTCAACGAGGGGGGTTGAAACCAGCCTTCGCAAAAGGTGTTGAAGAGTTTATAACAAAGGCAATAAGTCGAAATCAATTTGTAAAAGATGGTGGCATCAGATGTCCTTGTCACAATTGTATGTGTAGTGGTGTTTTGTCTGCAAGTGAAGTCAAACTTCACTTGTATAGGTTTGGGTTTCAACCAAATTATTGGTATTGGACTGAGCATGGTGAAGAAGCCCCACATATTGACCCAGAAAATGTTCCAAGTAGTAGTGGATATATTAATAATGAAGATCCAACTTATGACTTCCAATATATATGGGTGATGAGGGCAACGAGGAAGAGATTAATGAAGAGCCCCCAAATGAGGATGCTCAAGACTTTTATGATTTGTTAATTGCTGCAAACAAATCGTTATATGAGGGGGCTTCTGATTCAAAACTTTCAATATGCATGAAACTTTTAGCTTGCAAATCAAATTGGAATGTTCCGCAAAAATGTCTTGATTTCATTGCAAGCATGCTTATAGATGTGTTAAAGGGTGACTATGCTAGGATTGAAGTCTGAGAAAATTGATTGTTGTGTTAAAGGGTGCATGTTGTACTACAAAGAGAATAGTGTAGATATTGAGTGTAGGTTTTGTCATGAACCCCGATATGTTCCTCGTAAGCCTAGGATAGGTAACCATAAAGACATTCCAGTTAAGAGGATGTTCTATATGCCAATCATTCCTAGGTTAAAAAGATTGTATGCATCAACAAAAACTGCTGCCCAAATGAGATGGCATCAACATAATAGATCGAGTTCAGGCATTTTACGTCATCCGTCTGATGGGGAAGCTTGGAAGCATTTTGATGCCTGTTGTTGGCCTGTTGTTGTGACCCCGTATAATCTCCCGCCCGAAATGTGCAAGACTAAACCATTCATGTTTTTGACTTGTCTCATACCTGGACCATCTAACCCAAAAGCAAAAATTGATGTGTATTTACAACAGTTAATAGACGAGCTTCAACAATTGTGGAGTGAAGGGGCTTTGACTTATGATATTTCCATGAAACAAAACTTTTTAATGCGGGCAACCTTAATATGGACAATTAACGATTTTCCTGCTTATGGCATGTTATCTGGATGGAGTACCCAAGGTAAGTTGGCTTGTCCGGTGTGTATGGATGGAAATAAGGCTTTTACTTTAAAATACGGTGGCAAAAATTCATGATTTGATTGTCACCGTTGTTGCTTACCTCATAACCATTCATTTAGAAGAAGTAAAAAAGGGTTCACTAAAAATAGGGTTGTGAAGGATGAACCTCCTCCAATATTGACTGGTGAAGAAGTTTGGGGTTGGGTTCACAATTTTCCACGAGTGATAGATAGTTCACATACTAAATTGTTTGGATATGGAGTTAGCCATAATTGGACTAAACGAAGCATATTTTGGGATCTTCCATACTGGAAAGATAATTTATTAAGGCATAATTTAGATGTCATGCACATAGAAAAGAACTTCTTTGATAATGTGTTTAACACTGTCATGAATGTCAAGAACAAGACTAAAGACAATGAAAAAGCACGAATGGACTTGGCCATCATTTGCCAACGTAGCGACTTGGAGTTGGTTCCACATGACAATGGAAAAATGTCAAAACCTAAGCCAAATTATTGCCTTACATCTAGTGAGGCAAAACAAGTTTTTAAATGGATAAAAGAGCTTAAGATGCCGAATGGGTATGCTTCTAACTTGGCAAGATGTGCAAATGTTAATAGAGGACAAATGAATGGGATGAAAAGCCACGATTGTCATGTATTTATGGAGTGTTTGCTTCCATTTGCATTTAGTTCATTGCCTGACCATGTGTGGAAACTATTAAAAGAATTACGTCAATTCTTTAAGGGCTTGTGCAGCAATACCTTAAGACATGATGAATTGATCAAATTGGGTGAAAATATTCCATTCATCATATGCAAACTTGAAAGAATCTTTCCACCAGGATTTTTTGATTTACTGGAGCATCTTCCAATTCACCTCCCGTATGAGGCAAAACTTGGTGGTCCAGTTCAATATCGATGAATGTATCCATTTGAAAGGTAATTTATATTCACCATTAAGGATTTCATTTTTTTTCTAGATATTTCCACATTTATTAAGTTATTGCTCTCACTTTTCTAGAATGATGGGTGATTTTAAGCGCAGAGTGAAAAACAAGGCTAGAGTGGAAGGCTCAATATGTATGTCATACTTACATCGAGAGACAACATATTTTTGTTCCCACTATTTCAAAACAATCTCTTTGTTTAATAGAAGCCAACGTAATGAAGGTGCAAAATTAAATGATGTTGTCACAACAACATTGTCAATTAGCAATCAATTAGGACGTCCAAGTAGAAAGGCCCAAACACATTGGTTAAGTGATGCTGAAAGAAGGTCAGCTCATGTACACATCCTCATCAATTGCAATGAGGTCAAGCCATATATTGAGTAAGTAATTTGTAAGCACACATCCCACATAATTACCAAATACATGTAATAACAAGCGCCTTTTTGCACTCTAATTCAATTATTGAAGAAGATCCTATATCTCAAACTCGTATACATGGAGAATTCCCAGAATGGTTTCGTGCATATGTAAGTTCTTTATTGAAGTTTAATCCAAATAAATTAGAACTTCTCACCTAACTATTGTGAATATCATGTTTGTATAGGCCAGTGACAAGGCAAATGGTGTGACTGACCCTAACTTGTTATCATTAGCTTGGGGTCCTAACTCAATTGTCAAAACTTGCCACAAGTATTATATTAATGGGTACAAATTTCACACAAAAGCTTGGTCTCAGGGTAAGAAAACCATAAATAGTGGAGTTTATGTGAAAGGGGTTACTAGAGGAGGGGAAGATGATTTCATTGGAGTTATCCAACATATCTTCGAGTTGGAGTATTACAAATTGCCTCACAAGGTAGCCTTGTTTTACTGCCAATGGTTTGATCCTAGACGGAACAGAGGAACCAAAGTTCATCCACAATATGATATTGTAGATATCAAGATGAATCGGAAATATGATCTATATGATCCATTCATAATTGCACAAAAAGCTAGAAAAGTGTATTATGTACCTTATCCTGAAATGCGAACTGATAAGCGTCACTGGTATGTCGTTATCAAAACAAAGCCTATGGGTCATGTAGAGGTGGACGATGAGGACATGCCATATCAAGATAAAGATATGACACATGTTGAACAATTAACTGAAATTGAAGAAATGGTTGGCTTGCATGATGAAACACATAGCGATGAAGAAGTCAATGTAATGTTTGTTCCAAATATTACAATTGATAATGATAGTGATATGGATGATGAAGATGGGGATGCTTCTTCAATTGACCTTTGAATTTTTAGTAAGTATAAATAGTAGTTGATTGTTTGTATAAATCTTCATATTCTACCTTTTTATATATTAGTTTTATATTCAAGTTCTTTAATATTGTAGAGTTGATAATCTTGAATACGTCTTGAATTTTTTTTACTATTGTGTGTGCTAATTATGGTTTTTATTCATGTTATTTTTTTATAGATGACTCCAAAAAAAAAGATTAGACTCAAGCTTCCTTTGAAGAAAAATCACATGATTTTACCGCATAAGGTAACTCAAGCAGCTCAGCAGGTACAAGCAACAATTGATCAAGCACCCCTAGATGCCAATGCCCCCACCCCAACCTCACAATATGTGCGACATCCCACACAACAACATTTTAAGCCTCCTACCCAACAAGTTGCAGTGCTTCCACTCCCACCTAATAAGGTGCATCAATCTGAACCAATTATAGTGATGATGCCCACACCAAGTTTTGTCCCAAAAGACATTTCCCCGACTATTGATCATTCACCGTCACAACCATTAACATTTGTTGCTTCACGACATACTTCAATTTCCGCTAATCCACCACCTTCAAGCCCTGTTGCTATTGGTAATAAGACTCAAGGGTCAAGATGCTCCAATTTTAGTCATGGGGTTGCGCCTGATGGGAGAACAATGATATGGCCGAATGGTCGAGGGTATGTAACTAGTCCTGATTTAATTTTCATTACTACATGAGGATTATCGGTCGTTTGAATTTATTTTTAAATAAAATTGTTTATATGTGTCTCATAAATTAATCGTATCATTACACAATCATTCTTCAAGGAATAAATATCACATTATAAAGTCAGAATCACTCAAGAAAAATCAATATATTTCACTAAAATATCAAATCATCTAAGAGAATTTATTGTTGCACACGATACATATTAATCACAACAAAACAGCCACAAGAAAATGAAATGCTATGCATGAGCTTAGGTTCTACTTCACATTTTAGTACCATTCTAACTCTGAAGTATTTGGTTAGGAGGCTTGATATTGTGTCACCACCCAAGTGGATGGACAATTCAAATTGGTCTGGTCCTCGTAGATCCTCTTAACTCAACATGAGACACATATACGATGTAACACCCCGATATTTAACAACGCGGGTGTATTTTTTATTTTTTAAAACAACAAACTCACAAAAACAAAAACAAATATTTAAGCCGTGCACAACGCCCCGTATACAGTCTTCCAAATTAAAAAAAATACAACCCCAAAAGAAAGAGGTGTAGTCCGTATACATCAACCTAATCTGATCATTCTACCAAAAAAAACTATACATCCCGAATGATCTTCACGCGCCCTGCAAGATCCTCCTAACACAGCTCCAGTCAGGTGTGTCCAACTACATTCCTATCCACAGGGTACTAACCGGTAGGATGGTCATGGTTCTCATTTGAGGGCAAAGCCCAGATTTCCACAATAGTTGTAAAGGGTCACCAACCAAAATTAACAATTAACATATAACATTTAAGTTTTTAAATGCACAAAATAACCTTTCAACTTAGCATGCACCTTAAAAGGGTTTTCATATGCGAAACATTCATAAACAAGGTTGAAAACTGAAGTTTTTAACAAAACAACACTGTTGTATTCGAATACAAGGCTGTTTCAGCATTCAGCAACAAAAACAACATGTTTGTATTCGAATACAGCCTTCTGTATTCGACTACACAACAAGTCAGTAGCAAAACAACATGTATGTATTCGAATACAGCCTTCCGTATTCGACTACACAGTAAGTCAGTGGCAAAAACAACATGTTTGTATTCGAATACAACCTTCTGTGTTCGAATACACGTCAGACAGAAGCAGAAAAATAGCAAAATTCAGCTTTTTAGAGGGTTTCAAAATCAATCAACATTTACACACAAATCCAAACAATCACACTTTGCAATTATAGCATAATCACCACAACAACTTGAGTTTCGAAATGGTTTTGCAATCAATCACACTTACACGCAATTCCAAAACATTAACACTTAGAAATTATAGCACAATCACCGCGACAAATTGAGTTCAAACACTCAATCATAATCTTAAATCAAACACGACTCGTGTGCCAAGCACCCTGATGCAATGCGTATATGCCAAAATGCATGGACTATGAATTCCAAACCAAAACCCTCCTCGAAGGGTCGTAAATTATAATTGTACCGCCTATCACAGGCCGAAGTACTAAATTACTGAGGTGCCATCTATCACGGGTCAGCACGATTTACAAAAAATGTGCAGCCTATCGCAGACCTTACATAATGCGACAATCCCCGCAAGGATAAGATGAACCAATAAATCACATTGAATCATCTCGTGGCCCATCCAGTCACCACTATCACCATGGCCCATTCGGTCGCCATGTACTATGAAATGAATGAGCATACTCTGACTCTATCCACGACAATCGTTAAGTAAATGCAGATATTAAAAGATTCCCCATTTTTAATACTCGTTTAACTCTAACAATTTTCACGATAATCATTAAGTAAACAGAGATATTAAAAACTATGAGTCTTACATACGCGACAAACGAGGTAAACATGTGTTGCATGGTAGCTCCCGACTTTGGAGTGCTACCTTAAAGTCACCTTGAAGTTCTCCTCCCGAATACTTCCATGGTCTAACAATGTTACTTTAAGGCTCAACAATAGACTGCCACAATCAGACTCATTTAAATGTACTTCCCTCGGCTTGTCATGCCTTACCTTTATGATGACAAAATAATCTCCACTTCTAAAATTCACATTAACTTCAAATATTTCTAATATCTATTTTCTCCCCTCGTTTGCCTAGACTACTCCATTAAGAGCATCATCTTTAGCACAAGTAGTAATCATCACTATTTCATCAATTATGGAGTTATTTCGATATTTTCATCACAAATTTATAACATCATCATCATTAATCATACATCATCATGATCACCATATAAACCCATCACAAATTTACAACATCACTATCATCAATCAAATGTCATCATTATCAACACATAAACATATATCAAACAGTGCATTCATCTTCTCTAATCAAAGATAAGCACAAAATTTCATTCAACATCCAACATCACACTAATATCAAATATCACACAATTATCGAAAATCAAATCACTCAACACCTTATAAATATTTATATTTCATATTTTAATTTCATATTAGTTTCTACTTTTGAGTCATTGATTTATGCTTTCATATTATTACTATATCATGTCTTCACAGAGTCACTCAAGAACATATATTAGATAATAACGTGTATCAAAATATCTTTTGATTATTTATTTACTAATGTTTGTCAACTTTATATCATCATTAGAGGTTTTGTAGCAACACACTAATTCTCACCTTTTAAAAACCCTAATCCTTATTATAACTTTCAAATAGTATTAGTATTTATTTTTGTAACTTTGGTTAACATTTAAATAATAATAAAAGTGATATATTGAAGTCTTAGTTTTGTTGGTATTTATAAATTACTGTAACACGATTACTTTTTAAAGATTATTTTTTCTTCTAATATAAAAATTTATTTTAAATTGATCAAATACAATATTTCATTTATCTATTGAACTAATTTTTTTTCTTATGAATATCAACTATAAAAAAGTTATATGCACAATATTGTATAAAAAATTAAGAAATATTAGTGAAAGAATATTTACTAAAAAGGAATAAAAAAATATTCAATATATTTCTTTAAATTTTTTATTTAAAATTAAGAGTATATAATTTTAATGAAAGAATATATATATATATATATATATATATATATATATATATATATATATATATATATATATGTTGTCTTTCATTAAAATAAGTTTGAATCATTTTTCCCCTTCACCCCTTCACCATAAAAATCTTTTTACGCAACAACTATTTACGCATTCGTTCCCTTCAATGCCTTCATCTCAAAATTGTCGAAGTTTATTTTCTTTCTTCAACCGCAACAACACTTTTATACCCATTTTGATCTCTGAAATTATTTTTCATTATTTCTTCTCTTCTCAATTTGTTTCCCTATTTCATGTTCGAAATTGTCAAAGTTGATTTTCATTTTTCCGTTGAACAAGCTTTTCCCGATTTCTTCATCATTTTTTCGATTTCGTCTTCAATCAATTCCTTCAATTTCCTCTTCAATCAATTTCTTCTTCAATATATATTCATCTTCAATTGAATTTCTCTTAGGATTCAGCGATTTACGATTTACTATGCAGACGCATGGATTCAGATTCAGCAATTTAGGGATTCACGAGTAAGTGAAAATTGTTTTTCCTCTATTAGCAATTTGAATTGGTTGAATGATTTGATGGACACAAGCACACACACAAAGTGTTGTTTTTGTGATGAAGCAGAATGATACACACACATTGTTGTTTTAGAGTGGAAAGAGAATGATATATAGAGAGGTTAATGATTTATAATAATAAGTTATCTTTCGAAATAACAAAGCTTAACTCTCTACCCGTTGAGACTAACGGTTGAATGTTAAACATAATAATTTCTTTTGTAATGATATCTTGTTTCATTAGTGAAGTTCAAGTTGCAAATTGGATATGCTGAGCAAACTCTATTACCTGCATTAGGCCATGCTGTAGTGTACACTAAAGAACGTCCCTCCAATAACTTCCCCACTGCAGCTGGACTATCTTCATCAGCTACTGGTTTTGCTTATCTTGGTAATACACTTTTATACTAATTTCGTTAAGCTTATCTTGGTAATTCAGATTCAGCAATTTAGGGATTCACGAGTAAGTGAAAATTGTTTTTCCTCTATTAGCAATTTGAATTGGTTGAATGATTTGATGGACACAAGCACACACACAAAGTGTTGTTTTTGTGATGAAGCAGAATGATACACACACATTGTTGTTTTAGAGTGGAAAGAGAATGATATATAGAGAGGTTAATGATTTATAATAATAAGTTATCTTTCGAAATAACAAAGCTTAACTCTCTACCCGTTGAGACTAACGGTTGAATGTTAAACATAATAATTTCTTTTGTAATGATATCTTGTTTCATTAGTGAAGTTCAAGTTGCAAATTGGATATGCTGAGCAAACTCTATTACCTGCATTAGGCCATGCTGTAGTGTACACTAAAGAACGTCCCTCCAATAACTTCCCCACTGCAGCTGGACTATCTTCATCAGCTACTGGTTTTGCTTATCTTGGTAATACACTTTTATACTAATTTCGTTAAGCTTATCTTGGTAATTCAGATTCAGCAATTTAGGGATTCACGAGTAAGTGAAAATTGTTTTTCCTCTATTAGCAATTTGAATTGGTTGAATGATTTGATGGACACAAGCACACACACAAAGTGTTGTTTTTGTGATGAAGCAGAATGATACACACACATTGTTGTTTTAGAGTGGAAAGAGAATGATATATAGAGAGGTTAATGATTTATAATAATAAGTTATCTTTCGAAATAACAAAGCTTAACTCTCTACCCGTTGAGACTAACGGTTGAATGTTAAACATAATAATTTCTTTTGTAATGATATCTTGTTTCATTAGTGAAGTTCAAGTTGCAAATTGGATATGCTGAGCAAACTCTATTACCTGCATTAGGCCATGCTGTAGTGTACACTAAAGAACGTCCCTCCAATAACTTCCCCACTGCAGCTGGACTATCTTCATCAGCTACTGGTTTTGCTTATCTTGGTAATACACTTTTATACTAATTTCGTTAAGCTTATCTTGGTAATTCAGATTCAGCAATTTAGGGATTCACGAGTAAGTGAAAATTGTTTTTCCTCTATTAGCAATTTGAATTGGTTGAATGATTTGATGGACACAAGCACACACACAAAGTGTTGTTTTTGTGATGAAGCAGAATGATACACACACATTGTTGTTTTAGAGTGGAAAGAGAATGATATATAGAGAGGTTAATGATTTATAATAATAAGTTATCTTTCGAAATAACAAAGCTTAACTCTCTACCCGTTGAGACTAACGGTTGAATGTTAAACATAATAATTTCTTTTGTAATGATATCTTGTTTCATTAGTGAAGTTCAAGTTGCAAATTGGATATGCTGAGCAAACTCTATTACCTGCATTAGGCCATGCTGTAGTGTACACTAAAGAACGTCCCTCCAATAACTTCCCCACTGCAGCTGGACTATCTTCATCAGCTACTGGTTTTGCTTATCTTGGTAATACACTTTTATACTAATTTCGTTAAGCTTATCTTGGTAATTCAGATTCAGCAATTTAGGGATTCACGAGTAAGTGAAAATTGTTTTTCCTCTATTAGCAATTTGAATTGGTTGAATGATTTGATGGACACAAGCACACACACAAAGTGTTGTTTTTGTGATGAAGCAGAATGATACACACACATTGTTGTTTTAGAGTGGAAAGAGAATGATATATAGAGAGGTTAATGATTTATAATAATAAGTTATCTTTCGAAATAACAAAGCTTAACTCTCTACCCGTTGAGACTAACGGTTGAATGTTAAACATAATAATTTCTTTTGTAATGATATCTTGTTTCATTAGTGAAGTTCAAGTTGCAAATTGGATATGCTGAGCAAACTCTATTACCTGCATTAGGCCATGCTGTAGTGTACACTAAAGAACGTCCCTCCAATAACTTCCCCACTGCAGCTGGACTATCTTCATCAGCTACTGGTTTTGCTTATCTTGGTAATACACTTTTATACTAATTTCGTTAAGCTTTCTTTCATTCATTTGTTATTATGAGTACCAAAACAAATTCGATTTCGTTAGGGGTTATCGGCTAGTACTTTTGCAGTCTTCCACCATTTCCGCAAATTGAAAAACCATTGGCAGTTTGCACATTCAATTCAATATTATACAAATCACCAGTTTACCATGTATTTGAGCTTAATAAAGGTTCCATTGCATGGGTGTTAATCCACCAAATTTGATTTTGATTGATTAGTTGCTTTAACAGGTTTAAAATCTAAATCAAATAGGTCACATATTAGTTTTAAAGTTGCATGTGACAAGAAATAGGTTTGAGGATCTAGGAATTGTTTGAAGTAGGCTCAATCCCATTATAGTGTATCAGCTAGACTAAGATAAAGAACTATAAGAAGAAAACTATAGGGAAAGAACAACATTCGACTCTATAGTCTCATTATCGAAAACTCTTGAAGGTGACTCCAACAATTTTCCCTATTAATATTGAATTCATAGAGGACCTTTGTATTCTATCAAGTTGTTGCGTGAGATCACTCGCACAAGGGGTTAAAACTGCGAGCATTATCGATGGTAGGGTTCCACATTCTTTGTTACTTGATATTTTAACTGATAAAGGTGTTGGAACCATGATTACTGGCTAATTTTATTCACAAACCATGTTTCTGCTACTACTTCAGCCTTTTATTTT
This sequence comes from Cicer bijugum, assembly GCA_037974875.1. Taxonomy (NCBI): domain Eukaryota; kingdom Viridiplantae; phylum Streptophyta; class Magnoliopsida; order Fabales; family Fabaceae; genus Cicer; species Cicer bijugum. The sequence continues at coordinate 961,422 of JBBPBT010000013.1, forward strand.
TATTGTCCATGTAATGTTTTTATTGTACCTTTTATTTTTGGGATTTCAATGTATGGTGATCCAACAAAACTTAAATTATGGTCCACGTTTAGGTGCTAGAACTAGAAAGCCAAATGTGTATGCACTTAATTAAACATGTGACATGCTAGTACTTGTTTACACACACATTGTCCTTTCAGCGCAATAAGAGGTTCTGAAAATGTCTTGTTTTTTAAGAGCTTATCTTGCCTCTTGTGTCAATTCTCTTTCTTTTTCATGCACAATTTATGAAAGGAGAATATACTTCATATATCAATATCACAAACAAAGATGACAATGTTCCACTCGATAGAAACTTATCAGAAACTAAAAAATAGCATGCTCTCACCTTTTGAAGTTATTAATTAGTCAATAGGACTAGTAGCATTATCATTATGAAGCCTCCACGGTTGAATATTTGAATCAGAATTTTGCCCGAAATTGACATTCATTTCTCTTCTTATAGTTGGTGATTCAATCGGTGACAATGTACATGTAAATAAACTAGATTTAGTCGGTGATTCAGTGTTTCATGTTTAATGTCTCATGGTTTGGATTCATAGAGGACCTTATTCTTTATTCATCAAAGTACATGTAAATTTTAACAATTTGCAATTGTGGTAGGTTTCACAGTTGTAAGAGTAAGGTAGTGCTTTAGTGACAGGTGATATCAAATGACTTGCACGTGGTCCACTATTCTGGTGGTTATACTAATAATGGAGTTAGATTCCATACAAAGAAGCATGAAAGAGGCTTAAAGACTCAAAACAATGGAATCGTCGTTACTGTTAAGACAAAAAGTTATACTAGTTCAAGAGATAAACACACGAAAGAAGGGCAAATCAACTATTATGGTGTACTCATAGATATAATTCAATTAGATTATTTAGAAAAATATAAGGCATTATTGTTCATGTGTGATTGAGTTGACATAAATAAAGGTTGTAAAATTGATAATTTAGGCATGACATTAGTCCATTTCAATTATTTGCAACATACAAGGAATGATATATGCAATTCTATGTGGAGAATAGAACACAAAATGATTGGTTTGTGGTTGTGCATGCTAAAGTTAGAGTTGTGTATGCTTAATGAGTTGTCCAATAATGTAGATCAAGGGAATGAACAAGTCTTGCAAGATATAAATGACAATGACTTGATTAGACCAGAAGTTGATGATAATCATGATATCAATATCCATGGAGAACATTCTCCAAAATGACGAGGGTGGTGATTATTCAAAGGATAAGAGTAAGGGAAACTTCTTCTAATATATAAAGCAAATTATTTATCAATCAATTTATTTGACTTCTAATTTATTGAAGTTAAAAAGATGTATAGTTATTTTTGTTTCCTGCCATTTTATGTGTTTCATTTGAGGTAGATTATTACTGTCATCAGTTATTGTGGGGCTTTCATTTTTAATATATATTTGTTGAACGTGGTTATCATAATAAATATTTATGAGTTTGTTGTTTCAGCACTTGCAAATTAGTGCAGTTTGCTTTTAAACGGAACTGAGAACACAACCACTATACTTTATAAACTTCAAAATATTGAACCATCAGAGCTTATTACCATATGATTGTTTGCTTTTTATATTTTTTGTTAATTATATATATCTTTTAATGTGTGACGAACCTTTAGGGGTTTGTTTATCAAATCTGAAATATTTCTCAAAAGCAAGTGTTGCATGACAAAGAATAATAGAAATGATAGAGTTCCAAAGATAGATTCTGAAAACATGGAAGGAGAGATTTTAGAGAATATATTAGGATAAGTTGAAATTAAGTATTTATTCATAAGTGGAGAAATATATCTCTTTTGTAAAAATTTTATGATCTAATTAGTGGAGAAATATAATCTTTTATGATCTAATTTCATTTCAATATTGTCACAAAGATATAATAATCATGTTAGTGCTATAATTAAAATGCTAGGAATGCAAGTAACATGAAATTAATAGAATTACTAAAATTAAATTATATTTTATTGTATGTTTCAATGACATTAGTTAATAAAAATAAATTAGAAATTTAAATTTAATTTACTATTATTAATAATTTGTAATTAAAATTAATAAGTAGGGAGATAATATAAATTTCATTTGATAAATAATAATAAATTTTATTGACAGACAATATTGTAGGAATAGATTAATTCTTTATTTATATTTTTTCTAGGTTTTAGTGACAGACAATATTATAGGAACATATTAATTCTTTATTTATATTTTTCTAGGTTTTTGTGATAGACAATACTGTAAAAACAGACGAATTCTTTATTTATATTTATCTAGTTTTTACTGACAGTCATTATTGTAGGTAGATATCAAAATAAATTAGTGACAATCCTCATAACATGTAGTGACAGTTCTCAAAGTATAGCACATCGTCCCTTATAGTTGACAGTTGAGCTGAGTGTTACTTAAAGTATTATTGATTTTTATCTATAGTTTTTAACTTTTAGTGACAACCGTTTTGTGTCACTAAACGTCAATTTTTTTTTGTAGTGACACATATCATCTCTAATAATGTAAATAAAATAAAATGATTTTCTCCTTTAAAATAATCGACGTATATTAATTTTTTTATATTATTTGACCATAAGAAAGGAACTTAAATATATTTTTTAATGCAACATTATAAAAAAAAAAAAATATCCATGCATACATCATTAAAAAAAGTTATTGTCAGTAAAAGTTGTAGTATTCTTTTATTTAATATGTTTTTATAATAATAAAAACTTGATTTTTACAATTAATTAACAGTATCCACCAGGTCCTCCAAATTGAAGAGAATACCCAACTTCTCCGCGTAGATTATCATAGTAATCAATATTGTAACACTTACTAGAGGCGTCATTGTACGGTCTAGTAATTATGGCCCGAGGTCCATAATCTTGTCTAGATTCATTTCGAAATGCAATGTTCCTAAAATAACAAGCGTGAACAAAATTGCGATCCGGAAAATGTCCTGATCCCATTGGAGGACTAGAAGAACCAGGAGAAGTTACTGTTAACCCACCCCATCTCACTTACTCAGCTGAAGCCAAGTTGGAGAATAATTGTTGTGGAAAATATCCAACTACCTCGTCTGCCAAGGTCAACCACCAATGTTTTGTTGTTTTTTCCTGAATACATATGCATAAAAATTTATAAATATATTATTTACATCCTTAATATGTCTTGTCATGAACAACATTGGAGCATTATATCTACTTGTAAAGAAGTTGAATGAATGTTAATCTTAATTATTTAAGTTGGGATGTAAGATAGTATTCTTTGTGCATGTCTTTGAGCAGTATCAATATGACAATATTATAAATTGAAATTATTCTTTTTCACATTAAAATATCCATATATTTTAAATTTAAATATTACATAAATAAATTACCTGAATAAGTTCAATTTTCATTTCAGACATCGTTCCACCATAAGTAGATATTGGTACTATGCGTGCACCAAGGTAATATTTGTGGCTGAGTTGAACAAAACCGCTACATAATATGTTGTAGCATCCACTCTTGAAGTTATTTGACTATAATATTTTAAAACTAAGTTATTTTCTTAAAACAAAAATTAAAACAAAAATAAAACTGTCTTTTTCAACTATTATCAAAATTTAAATTTATAAATAAAATTGTGGTCTTCAAATAATCTCAAATGTAAATTAAGATTAACAAAAATTATAAACAACTTTCATGAGCATCTGAAGTATTTCCTATATTGTATAAATAAGTAGAGATTAGAAAGAATCACTTACCATCCAATATGAGTTGCATTATTTTTGTATAAATCTGGAGATACCTAACATCATATATGAGATAGTTTATATTGTATTTTCTATACCATAAAATTTATTTAAATATAAAACCATATATATATATATATTTATATATGTATGATTTTAGGATAAAATAAGTTTGTTATTTTAGAAAATATCAAAACTCACATGCCAACCGACGACGATTTTATTTGTGTCACCTACCAATCCGTTTTCAACATATAAATAACTTGTGCTTGTTTGCCCCAATGAAACGGTGGGATTATTTATTAAATTAATATAATTAATATCGTATGATATTTCTTTTACAAGTGATAATAATGTCAATTAATTTTATCGGTTTTAGTTTCTAGAATATTAGAATGTGAGGTGTTTTTATTAAATAAAAAAAAATTAAGACCTTTTTATTAAATAAAGAATTTTATTTGTTAGAGAATCTAAAACGCTTGTTATAACACTCAAGTGAACTCAATTCACTTACATATACACAAACTCTTAATTTACATACACATACAAACTCTTAATTTACATACACATGCCTAAAGTAAATTCACGTAAATATACATGATTTCAATTACGTAAATAAAATACACGTAAATTATGTTTATATGGTTACACATAAAAAAGAATTTACGTAAATATACATGAGACGTATACATTCTTGAATTTAGTTCACTTAAAGGTTATAAAAATTATAAATAGATAAAATCATTTTAAATATTTTATTAATATGAGAAAATTGAGCAGTATAAGTAGCTAAAATACGGGTTTAGATAGCAAAATTGTAAAATTAAAATGGTGAGCATTTTTCGTGTGTATTTTTCTGATGTCTATCATTGATAAAAAATAATGATAAGAATGTGGGAGGGAAACCTACTCAACCAACTTTGACTGCCTTTGTCGTGTGAAAGTGACACGTCGTCGATTGATGCCGGTCAGAAGATAATGGAATTAACTACTTCCCTATGCGAATATATGGTTTAGTCATGCAAAGCAATTATTGGTGTCCTTTAGAGTAACATTTGTGTACTTATATGAAATCAGTTCACCGTGTGACTTAATAATAAATAGTATGTTTGAGACGTCAGTTCTCCATGCAAGGAGATGCTTTTGTGGTGTTAAACTAACAATTATCAAGTCATGCACGTGTGCTACATCAGTTTACCCCCAAACACTCATATCTTCTTACTTTAAACTTAACTTTCATTCCTATATCATTATCTGGGAATTTTCTATTGTAATCATCTTTAAAATAAAGTTAATGTAAGATAAAAAGATAGTTAAGGAGAAGAGGATAGAGACAAGAAATTTATCTAAGTTGTATGACACTCTAAACTCCAAAATAATATATATATATATATATATATATAACAAATTAATATTAGATCTTTTTGAATAAAATTTAAAGTGGATAAAGAAAATTTATTTTTTTTTCAAAAAAAATATTATAACTAATTTAGGATATCATTTTTTTCAAAAATTAAAAAGATCGCTATAAACTTTTTTCCTCCTATAAAACAAGACAATCTCCATAGATTTGATTTAATTGAGGTGAAATGTAACATATTTCAAGTACATTGTTATTTTCTATTAAATAATTATTAGTAACAACTTTATCAACTAATGTAAGTCGAATAAGACAAATAATTATCACACATATTTTAATATTGAATAACATTGATAATTTCTAATTATTTTTAAAATTTATAGGGTGTTACATTACTCACCCCCATAAAAAATAGTTTTGTCCTCGAAACTAGCTAGACATAAAAAGATTCGTAAGGAAGTATTCTATTCAATGACTATATAGTAGGTTCAAGTTACACAATAACTCGTGCACTAGAGGGGTTCCTAGGAAAGAGAGGTGGGTCAACGGACCACTTAATAACCAAGTCTTTCCTTAGCCATAATTTTACTAATACAACTTTTTACACTATTATTTTTCTTTCTATTATGGGGACAATAGGTTCAGGTCACACGATAATTCATGTACTATAGGGGGTTCCCAGGAAAGAGATAGGGGTCAACAGACCAGTTAATAACCAAATTTTTCCTTAGCCAAAAGTGAGAAGTGATGTATAGTAATTTGAGAAGTGATGTTTAATGATGTTTTGCCTTTAAAAATATCTATAAAGTTAGATTTTTTGAAAAAAAAAAATTGATGTATTTGAGGTGTGATTTTGTGATAAATGAATTTAATTAGTATATGTGTGAATTTGTTGAAATTAAATTTAGTTTGTTTCGAGGTGTGTTGTGTAGTGATTAATGTTGAGTATGGATTGTATGTTCATAATTAATATTATGAATTTTTTTTTCTGATGCAATTTACGTGCAATGATTAAATTTGATGTGTCTGAGTTACATAATGAGTTATTTTTAAATAAATGAGTTTGAACTAAAGTTGAAATTTTACGAAAAATTTAGAGTTGTTAAAATTGTGAAAAAGTTCAAATTTTAACTAAGTCAAAGAGTTTGAGCAAAAAGATAGATTAAAATTAAAAATGATTATAGTTTAAAATATTACTCTTTGATTGAGTTTAAAAAGAAAAAATGTTTATAGTATTTTATTAAATCAAAAATTTCAGTGCTTTAATAGTCGAGTGTGTGTATGTGAAATTTGGACAATATTTATTTTTTTTAATTTTAACTAAATAATATAGATTATTTGGTTTTAAAAGTTTGGTGTGTGAGAAAGATTTAATTTTAGGAATTTTGTTGTGTGTGGATTAATTTTATTGTGAATAGGAATCGAGACCGTTGTGTTATAAATATTTATGTTTGTGTAGCTAGCTCCTTGAGTCTCGAATAGGAATCGAGACCGTTGGCACCGAGTTAGCGGTGGGGGAACTCTCACTACAAGAAAAACTGTTATTATCTACGGCAGATTTTGGCTTTACTTACGGTATAGCCGTAGGTAATGAATAATTACTCACGGATTAGCTACGAGCACGAGTCTGTAGGTAAATTGCTCGTAGGAATTATATTACCTACGGAAAATTCATAGGTTACATTTACTTGTAAGATTTCTGTGGATAATTTATCTACGGAAATGTTATGGGTAAGTTACCTACAAACATATCAAGGGTAACGTCAAACTCAAGAAAATTAATGTTACCTACGAATATTTCGTCGGTAACGTTTCCTAGGGCATATCCGTAGGTAATATCAAACTAGAAAAAAAAAAATGTTTTAATACACTTTCATCACTTACATCAACTAAACAACAATATCACAACAACAATACCACAACATGAAAAATCGTGTCAGAAAACCAAAGCAAGATCAGTTCAGTAACATTCTTGATCTTGGCTAGATACACAATTCACTAGTCAAACTCAACAGATATAGATACACACTCCACAGGCCTAATAAGAGAAATCAAAAAAGACAATTCACTAGTCAAACTCAACAGATATAGATACACACTCCACAGGCCTAATAAGAGAAATCAAAAAAGACAATTCACTAGTCAAACTCAACTCAACAAATATAGATCCACAGGCCTAATAAGAGAAATCAAAAAAGAAAAGTTACAAAACATAGACCTTACAATTATTAAAATTTTAACCTGCGAATAATGTTGTAGAGTTCAGGTCTTGCTCTCATCCAATCAGAAAAACTATTGTGACTAGCAGTACTAGAATGGAGTATATCCCTTTCTGAATGCAGGTACATAGTAAAACATATTAAAAAGTAGTATCTCTCAAAGTACTCCACAAAAATGGAAACTGATGCCTCCCTTTTCATCTCATCTGGCTGTCGCAGAATGCTATTGCGATAGGTGCCAATTGCTTCACGCAGATTCTGAAGTTCAAGAAAGACAGGGATTAAATAACGCAATTTTAAATATGTGAAGATTCAACCCACAAGATACATGTTAAGAAATTCAAAAATTCTAAGTGACTGTACAAACAACTAACATAGAAGTTATTTTTGAGTAACACAAGATCGGAATCATTAAAAACAGATACCTGCATTGAAGCACATTTGTCAATGACTTTGTCCACTTGTCTTTTCCCCTCAACACCGCCCTGAAGCATGTTAGCAAATTATAACAACAAGAATATATGCTCATATCTTATACAAGAAATATTAAATTTAAAGTCAGTACCTCTAACACCCGAACCAAGCTTCTTATGACTGCATATGATCAGCAACATTGGTCACAGATTGAAAAATTCTACCGATCGAATTGCTTCTTGGAATCCCTATCATGTAATAACATAAACCAAATATTTTTGTTAATGGAAAATCCACTTGTACACCTTATGATTTTAACTTAAGGACAAAATAGTTAGAATAAATTAAAGGAAACCATTAAATAGAGATGGCATAATGCTAGGAAATAGGAATTTTATTCAATTTTATTTCCAAGCAATGGTCTTAACAATAACTTTAAATAAGGGTTTCTCAAAACATATGGAAGCATAAAATAAAAGATTGTGGTGCCTATGTGGTAGCATAAAATAAAAGAGAAGAAAAAAAACAAGATGAATCATTATTTACTTGCAAACAAATTTATTTAGAAGCTTCAACAAAAAATATGATGCAAAGAACTCACCAAAATATCACAGTTCAGTTCCTTAGGCGATTTTTCATCAGTTATAGAAACATGTTCATAATCAACAAGGTATCCCTCCGCTAGCAATTCCTCATACACCTACAAAAAGGAAAACAACTCTGATGCAATTTTAGCAGAAGAAACTGCATTCCCATTCTAAACAAGTTTCACCCATACCTCTAACAGCGTCTTCACAGAATTACATGACACTGGTTCCCATTGGTCCACCATTTGACCATCGGGCAGTTCATCAGTCACAAGGATCTTATTTCCATATATGTTAATTCAATGTAAAATTAATATCGATAGTAAAGAATAAAAACAATCATGAACTCCGCGTGACAAGTTAGGGACAAATACAACGTGGCACCGGAGAAATACCTTTGAGCTTCCAACAAGATGTCTTCTTTCAAACGAGCTTCCATTTGTTCTACCCTTTCCCTATTAATTCCCTGATTGATTACAGTTCTCACATAAGTTAGACGCATAAATAGTAATGCATTCAATACAAATGTAACTACTCAACCCCCATTTGCTGATTGTTCCACTAGGTTGACAGCAAGCATAGAACAACCTCATACATAATAGTTTTAAATTATGTGTAGTCGCAATTGCAACTGCAATACAAAGATTTTGGAGATTTCTACGACCACGTCGCAACTGCAATTGCATCAGCCACATTGTTTGAATGAATTTTTCCTCATTATCAATGATCACAACCTAATTGCGACAACAATTTAAAATCTTATATATTGGCATAAAAGAACTAGCGAAATAATAAAAAAGCAACCACATATACCGTATACTCAAGGTTGGAGAATGGTCTCTCCACATCACACAAAACAAAAGGGCGGCCATTAATGTACACAAGCTGATATCATAATGCTATACATGTGGCAGTTCACATTAATAAACAACTTTTATTCACTTAATAATACATTCTATGGAATTATGAATAAAAATCAATTAGAATACTTGAAACATTCCCATTCCAATATATATAATAATAATAATAAGAAGAAGAAGAAGAAGAAGAAGAAGAAGAAAAATTAATGAAATCAAACACCCAATAACACAGAACAATTAATGGCAGGGACAAGGAGATTAGGCGTTGTTGTGGACTTTTCACCATGCAGCATTAAGACACTAAAATGGACATTGGATAACATCGCAAGAGAAGGGGATCACATCATTCTCGTCATTATTCGACCTGAACAATACGAGCATGGCGAAATGCAGCTCTGGGCAGTTACTGGCTCACGTAACTAATATTGCATCATATTTTAAATTCACATATATAATAATTCTCATAAAATCATCCATATAATTTAATGCTCACTAATGCAGCTCTCACACCTCTGGCTGAGTTCTCTGACCCAACAATCTTCAAGAAATATGGACTCGAATCCAATTCTGAAAATGCCTATGTGGAGAGAGTTTGACAAAAAATGCAAATTCAATATGACAACACCTCACTCTTATAAGTAATAATCACATAAGGCCCGTTGCAAAAAATAACCGCATATTGTCTACAAAAAAAATCACATATTTAAATACACATTAAAATTTCTATAAATTTTCATATAAAATTTCTATATTTAATTAGCATTTATCTTTTGATTACACTTAAACAGATTATGAATATCGTGTTTTTCAATCAAACCTATGGATCTAAGCACTCGCTTGGTAACATGATGAAAGAGGCTAAACCAACTATGCATATGAAGCTACATTAATAACATTAGATTGGATGTGAGTTTTAACGTAAAAGTTGAAGTTTGCAAACACACTTTAAGCCAATGATCTTTTAATCAAACAAATTTGGTCCGATTCAGTGAAAATGGTTAGGGTTTTCAATAGAAATTGGGGCTTTTTCAGTAAGACTCGATTTTAGTAAAAATCGATTTCATAAAATGAAAAGATAATAGAAATGGAGTCGATTCAGTGAGGGCGACGGCGAAAGTTACAGAATCAAGGCGAAATGGAGTCGATTCAGTGAGGGCGACGATGAAATTTCAGCACGATAATAAAGGAAGATAACTTACGTTGAGAGAGCGATCATCAAGCGGCTTCCAGAACGGTCTGAGTCAACGGAGCGGGTTGCGACCTGGAGGAGGTTGGAAGAAGAAGAAGGGCTTAGGGTTCTCAGGTTGCAATGTGAATGTGACTTTCTATTGGTTTTGATAGTGAAGAGCTATGTTTTTCACTTAAACCTTTTTCTTTAAAACTCAACAGAAAATTTTTCTAAAAAATAGACATTACCTACGGATACCTTATAATAGTTAAAATAATACGAAATTTTTTTTGCAAAATTTAAGTCAGACTTGTATTTTTTTTTCTTTATCCACGGAATTTTTAATTTTACTTATGGAAATTACCGTAGAAATTAATTAAAAAAAATTTATTTTATACAACATTTCACACGGTTTTTCTATAGATAACAATTAATTTACCTACAGATTACGATCCGTGGCTAATTTTCCGTAGGTATACAAAATTTTTCTTGTAGTTTCTGATATATTAATGTTGTTGTGGTGATTTATGGTTGAAAATTTTAGAGATTGAAAATGGGTGATTAATGTTTCAAAATTTTGGTGATTCATGTTTGGTGAAATTGATGTGTTCATAATTAATATTATGAATTTTTGGAAAGAAATTTATGTGTGACTTGGTGGAAAATGAATTTAATTCAATTTATGTGTGGATGGAATTTGGAGATGTGATTTATGTGTGTTTGTGGAAATTTAAATTGGTGTGAATAAATATGTTTGAGTATGCTATCTATTTTATCTAAAAAATCATTAGTGTTAAATGAGTATTAAAATCGTGTATGATCTATGAGCGACTGCACTCTTGTATGTTGTGTTGATCTGTGAGAGATTGCACTCTAGAATGTGCTGATCTGTGAGCGATTGCACTCTAGAAAATCTTGCTAGTCTGTGAGCGACTGCATTCTTGTATGATGTGCGGATCTGTGAGAGATTGCACTCTAGAATATGTTGATCTGTGAGCGATTGCACTCTAGAAAATCGTGCTAGTCTGTGAGCGACTGCACTCTAGTATGTTGTGCTAATCTGCGAGAGATTGCACTCTAGAATATGATGATATGTGAGCGATTGCACTCTAGAAAATCGTGTTGGACTATGAGCGACTGCACGCTAGTAAATCTTGTTGATCCGTGAGAGATTGCACCTCGATAATTAGTATTGGTCTGTGATAGACGGTACAATTATGATTTACGCCCCTTCGATGAGGGTTTTGGTTTGGAATTCCAGAATCATGCATTTTGGCATGCGAGTTATGTTTGTTATACTATGATGATTGTATATACATATTCGATTGTTGTTGTGATTTGTTGTAATTGCTTTAAGGTGTGAAGTTGGGTTGATTAAGTTTCGATGTACTTGTGTGTTCATAATTGATTTTATGAATATTTGATGTGTGATTGAGGTGTAAATTTATGGAGATTAATTTGGTGTTAATTATGTGTTCATAATTGATAATGTTAATGTTTGAAATGTTAATTGATTCAGAGCCATTTTAGAACTAAGAACTGCATTTTCTTAGTTGTATTCAGCTACGACAGTGCAGTGTGTCAAAACTTCCTTTTTTAAACATTGTTTATGCATTTTTGGACATAAAAAAATCCTTTCGAGGAGTAGGCTAAGACGAAAGGTTTTTTTTTTAGCATTTAAAAATATAAGAACTTTGCTAAGTGATATTTGTTAATTTTAGTTGGTGACCCTTTACAATTATTGTCGAAATTTGGGTTTTGCCCTCATATGAGAACCAGGATCACCCTACCAATAGGTAGCCTAGAGATGGTCACGTAGTTAGACATACCTGACCGAAGTTGTGTTTGGAGGATCTTGCGAGGAGCGTGGAGATCACCCGGGTTTTATAGTTTTGTAGCATGACCAGATTAGGTGGTTGTATAAGGACTAAATGTCTTTCTTTTGTGATTGTATTTATTTCATTTTGGAAGATTGAATATATGCTTAAACTGTTAGATGTCTTTTCTTTTGATGGGTCCATGTTCCACTTTTTGATGTGACATGGGGAAAGTTAAAATTCTTGGGGAAGTGCTTTTATATAGATATGCCAAGAATACCCCGAGGGTATGAGTTATGTCTGATAGGCCTCATAGCCCTAGTGTATTTTGATGTTTAAATACTTTGGATTTTTATTTCAAAAACTATTCTGCTGCTTGTAAATATTTGTTGACTTTGTCATTATGTTATGACTTAAATATTTATAGAAAAGTATTTCCTTCTTTATTTCGTCGTTTTTATGAATTTATTTTGAAAAAAAAATACACTCGCGCTGTAAAAACATCGGGGTGTTACAGAAACCATTGTCTTTATTACAAAAATTAAATTATAACACAAAAAATTAAATAATTAAGGAATATTCATAATTATTATAATTTCATTGGTCTAATTAATAACATCATTAAAAGGGAGATCAATTAATTATATTATTGTATACTTTCAAAACAAATCAATCTAAATCAATACACAATAATTACACATTATAGCAAAATAAAACTAATATTCTAAAATAAAATAAAAAATTCAATTTATGACAATTAATTGATAATTTCATAAATATAGAAACAATTATTGCATACCATCGAATCAAATTAAGAACAGTAAATTATTAAAAATTCAAATCATGAGTAGTAAATTCACAAAATCATAATAATAAATTCATAAGTTTATTAAATCATAAATATTAGATTCATAACATATAGACAATTATTTTAAAAGAAAATTCAAATTACAAGTAGTTATTTCATTTCGTCAATGAATACTGGTATTAAATTAATAACATACAAAAAAAAAATTCAAATCCGGTTTAATAAATTTGTTGCGTCACACTATTAAATCTATAGCATTATTAAATCACAAGTATTAAATTCATAACATATAAATAATTATTTTAAAAAAAATCAAATCACGAGTAATAAATTTTTAATGTCAACAAATCACAAGTATTAAATTCACAATGTACAAAAAAAGGCTTAATTGCAGTTTTGGTCCCTTAATTTTAGCTGAATCGCAAAAGTAGTTCCCTTATTTTGTTTCTCCCCAATTTTGGTCCCCAAAACAGAATTTTGGTCCAAAATTTGATGAAATTTCAATTTTTAAAGTCGTACTACACCATTTATGATCATAGATTTCACGTACAATTGTTGCTAATGAGATCTTAAGACAGCATGGTGTGACTTAAATATATGGAAAAAAAAAACTTCAAGGAGATTACAAAATTAATAATACATAATAGAAAATTTTGTACTTACTAAACTAAAACAAAAACAAAAACAAAAATAGAAAATCAAACAATTAACATAATTAGTGGCACAAAATAGCACTTTAAAGTCATTATTGTATAGAATCAAATTAAAACTATTTTCAATCATAGGAATTTAAGGTATATATTCAATAACGAATTTCAAGGAGATTACACAATTAATGATACATAATAGGAAATTATGTACTTACTAAAATAAACAAAAAACAAAAATAGAAAATCAAACAATTAACATAATTAGTGACACATAATAGCACTCTAAAAATCAGTAAAATCTAATAATTAGGGAAATAAATAATTACCACAATCAATGTTACAGTATATGCTACATACACGAAGCGTCCCACCCCAAAATCTGAAAATTATTGCTCTGATACCATAATGTAACGCCCCGAATTTTCAATCCAAAAAGTTACTAAAAAAATACTTATTTGATAGAAAAGTTATGAAACTTTTTTTTATACTTCACATTTATTCATTTTACATAATTAGTAACAATCACATTATTCAATATCATTAAGAAAATATTTATTCAAAAATTAAAATAATAGGAAGACGATTATTTTTAACGAAAGGAAACAACTTTCGTAATTCTAAAATTCTAGTACATTTTAAAAGTTTGTGACAAAATATTTAAAAGAACTAAAAAAAAATATTGGTCAATCCCATTATTACAAAATTGTCTTGAAAGAAAAACTCATGTTTACCCCGCGTTCGGCACACGTCAATAATCATGAACTACTCTTGAATCTCCTCGAACTCATTAGTATCTAAAATGTTATTGTAATGGTCAATTTTTTCCATCATCCACATCAAACCAAAGCAAGACATATAGAAGAATAACACAAAACATAAAAAACGTAAAAACTTCCAACTTAAAAGAAAAAAATGTGCAAACTAATAAATTGTATATCAAAATATATGCATGATGAATGCTCCTAAAACTACATGATCCGAATATAAACATGTCACTAAGGCAACTTTCACACAGAAAATCACTCATACCAATGGGGAAAAACCTCCCTCTAAGGCAACTTTCACGAAGATGCATATGCCATGTCATGAAGATGTAGTATGAAATAGATATATTGCCACACAGCCCACTAAGAATTATGTCATGTGCATTCAAAAATTAAGTTTCTAAAATCATCACCTTATTTACACATCATTAAGAACACATACACATATCCATATCATGGGTATCACATATTAATAGACAAATAATGATAAAAGTTATGACTATCACCACATACACATAGAGATAAAAATTTGATATCATATAGATCATAAAAATTAACACTTTAACATATATAACAATAATATTCACACTCCAACTAATATACATAATAAGAGTTAAATTTGGTTTATCATATATCGTATAAAATTTCATACTTTACTGCATAGAAGTCAAATATTAAATGCAATCTCACCAAAATTGGGGTTTTATTAGTCTATATTTATTTCTTTTAAAATACAAGTAATCACAATTATTTATTTCATGTCATTCAACTAACGGCCTAACCATAATCTATGTGGAGAAAAGACCTTATCTTGGTTGCTTTTCTTCCTAGTACAAAGCTCTAAGCCCCCCACAAAGTCGTTCACAAGGAAAAGAAGTTCTAAGCTTTTGATGCCGAAAAAGAGGAGGGGATAGTGGCTAGGATTTTTGGTTTTATTTATAAAGGGTTTGTCAAATAGGGTTTGTAGTAGTAGCTAGGGTTTCAGTATTCTCTTCTTAGTATTGGACCTAAATGAGGAATAGAAGGGAGACAATATTATTATTAATATTAATATTATTATTATTATATTTATTATTATTACTATTATTGTTATTATTATTTTTATTATTATTATTATTATTATTAAATAAAACCAACAATTACCAAAACTAATTTCTTTAACAAAATTTCGATACTAACGTTTTACCAATATTTAAAAAATAATATTTATAAAAAGTAATTTAAGTAATTACTATTTTAAAATGCATTAATAACAAAAACTCATATTCACAATATTAGCTACAATTATTACTATACTATTTAACAAAAGAATCATTTAAAAATACTACCATAATTAAATATAACCTAAATAATTTATATTTATTACTAAACCCAAAAAATACGTAAAAAACCATCAAATCATAAAAATATATAAAAATAAAGAAATTAATCATAATATTACTACCATCTTAAAACCATTATTTATAAAACTAATAATTAAAATATGAAATAGTCTTAAATAATTAAAATAA
>JBBPBT010000013.1:993224-1006412 GCA_037974875.1 Cicer bijugum
TAATAGCAGGAATTATAAAATAACAGAAACAAACATGTCAAAAATAAATAAATAAATGAAATTAAATAAAGTGATTTGTGCAAGTTTTTTTTTTAAAAATTTGCAAGACTCGTTTATTTGGACTATGTTATGATACCTTTGCAAACCTACTTTACTGGTTCAGTAGAAAATACTATTTTTATTAACAAAATCTATTGTATAAATAATTGATATTCAAACAGAATATAATTAATAAATAAGATATAGTTAATATTATATTTTAATTATGAATCTGAATTATCAAATAAAATAAGGAAAAGGATGATAATTAAATAATAAGAAAAAAATTCAACTAATAGTGACACAATAATTTAAGAATAATAATTTAAGAATAATGAGAAACTAATCAGACGAAATGAAAGATCCTATAAAAGGTAATATATGCTTGATTCTCTAATCCGATAGTAGTAGCCGACAAAATCACCACTGAAATTACGTGATTCTCTAATTATGTGATTGTGGCTGATTTGTTCAAAAATATTGGATAGTGATCTATGGTGTGATACCCAGGAAGATATAGGCTATCGATGGTTCGAAAGTTAAATCTTTGTTTGAATGGTGGTGGCTAGGTTTTTGAGACAGAAAGCATTTGCCTTATACTTATATATGATTATATATGATAGTGGCTAACATTAGAACTATATGCAACCAACTATAGTGCATCAACAGAGAATTTTATCCATATATTATTATTATTATTATTATTATTATTATTATTATTATTGTTATTTTGTTTGCTCAAAATCAATTTAAATAAATATATTTAATATTAATAATTCAAATAAATTATTAGAATAAAAAAAACACTTAAAAAATTATTACACTACAGAAAATACATATATAATATAACTTATTACAATATTATTATTATATATTAATTAAAATTTAGAGTGTTACAATGTAGATCTGTTTTTAATCTCATTTCTCCAACTATTGTAGAAGTATTTATGTCTTCGGTTGTGTGTTTATTGATTATTAGTTTCTTACATTTTGTTTTTGGTAATAAGCATTGGATCAAAGGATTTCCATCAAAAACAATTCAGATTTAATTACATATGACACAATGCTTTAAAATTATTGTTCTTCATTTAGTGCATGTCAGATATGAATATAAGACAAGTTTGATTGTAAAAGTTGATACTTTGATGACACAAGTTAATTAAGTCTCGAATCGTTTAAATGATTATTGTATTTGCCATAAAAATTGTATATATGTGGAAATGGGATTTTCGTATATGGAATAGGACAATACGTTTTACCCTCTAGATGTATATTTTACATTGGGACAACGCATAGTAGGTGAATGGACTAGGTCTGAATCCAGATACTAAAAGATTGTTCTATGGGGAAGTAATTACATAACTTTTAATATTTGCAATGTTAAGACTGACATTGATGAAGATGAAAATGTTGAGGAATATTGTCAGTCTGTATTTATTTCTTGATTATTAGAGTTCTATTTCCCCAATTCAACTTTCACTCTACATGGTAGCTAGTACTATAAATTCGTAGATGACCTAAACTCCATCTGAACATATAATTTAGGTGTTTTGTTTATGATTCTTTGCAGAAGCTATTTAGTCTAAACTCTTTTAATATCCTTCTCATACTAAATACAAGGAACATGCATATATTTTAGGAGTATGTCCAATGACATCCTAACATAGTGCATGAAATGATAATTACATTAAGCAAACATTTTTTTTATATACTCTCAAATCTTTATAATCCACTTCACTTTAGTTCCTAGCTAGTTTGTCTACTAATTCAACTCTCATCTAAAAAAAAATGGTAATTCCTAATTTTTTTCCACTAAATAATTTTTATTCCAAAAAATACTTATTTTAGCTATGTAAAAAACTAAAAATTTCTAAATAAGATTTCACACATATCCATAATCATTCATATATATTAGTTATCAATCAATACAATTTTCAAATCTCATCCAATCTCAATTTAATCAGTTTAAAATCCCTACCATTACTAATCAATCATGCAACTCATGACACTGAATGATAAACTTAGAATTCCAACGGCATAAAAAGTTGTCATGGAAAGAGTAACAACTTTAATCAAAGTAAATAGTTTTTTCTAAATTAAAATTAAAATGCAAAGACGGTGTATAGAAAAGACTTGACAATTCATTCAACTACATTCACATCTTTTTTTTAAAGTAAATATTAGTAATTAGGTTAATTAATTAATAAGATCGGATTTGAGACCTTCCACTTAAAACTTCTACATATCTCTTAATTCATCAACATAATTATTTTTACTATTGTTAAAAGACCTCCATAAATTAAACTTAAAAAGCCTCCAATTTTACTACTTTTAATACTTTTAATTTTTAAGAGCCTCTTTTTAAATTTTACTTTAGAAATCTTGATTTATTCAGCCATCCTTGATTTGTTGATAAAATGAGTTTATGTATCACTTTGACAAAACACACAAATTACAAAAACATCTTCCAAAGACAAAATGCAATGTGTTGTTGGTGTTTCACTATTTTCTACTCTGCTGCAAAACCAATAAATGTATTTGGTCTATTTTATACTCCACTGAGAATTTACCTACATAAATCCTCCGCTAATCACCGTCTCATTAAAATCAATTTCTTCTTTTCCTTTCATTTCCTTCTTTATGTGCAAACAAGTTTTATTCTTTTACCCCAACTCCCTTAACCATTTCTTTAACACCCTAAATTTTATCACCAATTATTTTATTAATTAAATAAAATTTTAAATAATTAATTTAATGTTAAAATTATTATAAAATATATGTTAATAAACTTTGTAATTAATTTTCGTTATATGAATATTTTCTATGATATACTAATTTAATACACATTATATTAAATGAACGATATAAATAATAAATATTATATTATATATATTTTAAAAATAATAGTATTTTAGTGTAATATTTTAAAAAATAAGATTTTATGCAATTTTACGTGCATATACGCGCACCCAATTAATATAACATTCTTTTATGCATTTGATTAATATTAAATATGTACTTAATTATATCTGTTTAATTCTAAATATATTTTATTTTAATTATTTATTTTATAAATATTTATCTTGAGATAATGGTAATATTGTATTTGATTTTATTTACATTTATATACTTATTATATATAAAGTAATTAATATAAAGTGTTGATTTTATACTTATTTATTTTATAATTTTGAATATTTACTAATGATGATAGTATTTTAATGTGAGTATTTTAAAAAGAAAAATGAAAAAAAAGTATCATTACAGTGATTATTTTGAATATGAGAGTTTTGATTATTGATATATTTTAGAAGATTAATTAATTAATTTTATAAAATATTAGTTTGGAAATACTAGTAATATTTAGTAATTAAATTATGATAAAAAAATGTTAAAACATTAGTTTTAGTAATTATTGGTTTATTTAAAAATAAATATAGGGACCAATGGGATTGACCCATGTGTGAACTCTAATTGTTAATAAAATAAAACAACTAAATAAAAAAAAAGGGAATTGGACGGGCAGCTATAAAACAAAAGAGGGTACACAACAACCTATCTTTTGACACCGGTGATCATTAACTGTTCCAGAAAAGTTTCTTTTTGTTCAAATTTCAGTAGCTTCGTTTTACTCATTTAACTAGTCAGTTAAACACAATTTTCCAGATTTTTAACTATCCCAATTTCTCTCTAAAATATCCAATTTCTCCGTTTATAGAATTCGTTATTTTGCACTGTTTTCCTTCACTGTAATCTGATTTGAGTGAAACCAACGCAAAAACGACCGTGTGAAAAGTGACTATATTATTTACTAATTGGTTTTCTAATTTATGGTAATTTTCCTTGACCGAATTTCGAATTTCGTTTTTAGAGTATCTTCTCATAATTTATTTTGACGTTTACCCATAAATTGTCGAGTTAGATCGATTAAAGGACAAAGAGTCAAAGAAAACATATTTTTTGCTCGTTGAATCGTATTCACGTGTGAAAGCGTCAAAATAAGGTAAGGGGTGAGAGAGCGTTTGAATTCATAAGTATAATATATTGTGTGGTAATTGATACTTATCATTATTGTGATGTTGGATGTTGAATAAAATTATGTGTATAAGTTGCATGGTATGATATATACTTACGTGATAATAATGATAATTTTTTATTGATGATAGTGATGTTATAAAATTTTGATCAGTTTATATGATGATCATGATTATTTATGATTAATGATATTATAAAATTGTGATGAAAATATTGAAGTACCCCATGCTTGATGAGATAGTGATGATTCCTAAAGACAATGCTCTTAATGGAGTAGTCTAAGCTAACGGGGGTGAAAATAAATATTGAGAATTTGTGAAATGGAGATTATTTTGTCATCATATAGGTAGGGTCTGACAAGCCAAGTGATTTCGGGGAAGTACAATTGAATGAGCCTGATTGTGGCAGTCTGCTGTTGAGCCTTAAGGCAAGATTGTTAGACCTTGGAGGTATTCGGGTGGGGAATTCCTAGGTGACTTGGAGGTAGCACTCTAAATGTCGGGAGCTACCACGCAAGACATGTTTACCTCGACTGTCACATATATGTGTCCCGGGTTGAGTTGATGGGGTCTATGAGGACATGGCCAATTTGAATTGTGTGTCCACCGAGATGGTGACATAGTATCAAGCCTCCTAACCAAGTACTTCACAATTAGAATGGTACCACATTGTGAAGTAGAGTCTAAGCTCATGCATAACATTACATTTTCTTGTGATTGATGTGTTTCAAAAGTAATAATAATTACTCTTAGATGATGTGATGCATATTATAATGAGATGATTATTTTACTTGAGTGACTTTGTTGTTATAATATGATACTATTTACTTAATTATTTTGATATATCGTAATATGATTATGATACGATTTATTATGATTGTTTGCGTTTTCTTCTTACTTATATTATACTATAAACAAAACTCACTTCATTTTTTGTTTGTGTTTGACTGGCTTGACCCTGCGTTTGCGAAATCGCAGTTATTACAAGTTTACGAGTCTTGAAGTTAAAGTTTGGGAGAAACCCACTCTAATAAGTGATACCGAGAATAAGGGTTGTAATTCGTATTTTATTTATTTAATTTGAAATAACTTTTTTGTATGAAAACCTTACAAGTACTGATAAGTTTTTAGAATTAAATCAATTAATTATACTTAAATCAAGTTTATTAAGATTGCACTATTTTATAGGAGTAAAAAAGTTTAAAGTGTTCCTTTTGATTTATTAAGTAAATATTTAACTTTTTTAAAGGTATAAAGTGATTGTTTTAGTCGCCTTATCTTTGGACAAATCTAGCATATACACAAGTCCCTTATCAATCAGAAATATTTCACTCTATTTTATAGTTTAAACCTTGAGAAATTAATAAACAAAAACTAACTTTAAGGGACTAATTAGAACTTAAATTACTCATGCTTAAGTTTAATCGAATCCACTCACAATTGATATTAAGTATGATTGTTTCTATATTAATTCTAACAATAAATTTGTAAGACCCATAATTTTAAATTATACTTTATGTATTTTAGTGTATTTTGGTATTGAACTCGGAGGAGGCTCTTTAGCCAAGTTATTAATATTTTGTGAGTTTAAATGCCCAAAAATATATTTTGATGCCCCGATCAAAATTACTCGTCGATCAATAAATTAAATTAAGCACGGTGAATCTTTTACGAAGAATTTAATTATGGGGAGTTTTGTTAAAAATATATCGGGTTGCTGAAAATTGTATATGTCAATTGAGTTGCGATGAGAGTAAATATTTTTATCTAAATAGTTTGAGATGTGAGTGAAGTGATGTGTGGAAGAGTTGTTAAATATTTATCAGAGTTTGAATTTAAGTATAATATAAATATATATATATATATATAATTGGATGTAGTATATATATATATATATGTGCGTGTGTGTGTGTGTGTTAGAAAAGGAAGAAAACAAGAACAGAGGAAAAAGTGATACGCCTCCCTCCATTCTCACGAAACCTTCTTCCCCTTCCATCTACCTTCCATTTATTTTTCTTTCTTTGGCTTCAAGAAAAGGAACCCAAGGCTTGGTGGGTGAGAAGACAAGGATTTCTCATCTTCATACTTCCTCGTTGATTCGAAAACGAAGAAAAACGGTGTTAGGAATTTTAAAACCGTTAAACACAACCTTCCACGTTTCATCTAGATCTAAGCTTCGTTTCGCGAAAAGATAGAAGGGAAAGTTGCTCACCACCACGCTACGGTGCTAGTGAACTAACTTTAGAAGCGACGTCGCGAACGGAGATTTTATCAAAATTACTCGCAGTACGGTAATCGCTCGTTAAAGCTATCGTTAAGGTAAGGGCTCCTTCCAAACTTTTAGTTTGCATTTAGGGACTTATCTGCGGTTGTGTGGAAAAATAATTTGTTAAGGTTGAAGTGTTGATTTGGGGAAAATGATTTTAATGCTTTTATGGGAGAAATTATAATGTTGGGTTTTGGTGATATTGATGAGTGCTTCGTGAAAAATGAATTTAACTCATTTATGTATGATTTTGAGGAAATGAAATTTGATGTGTTTGAGTGATGGGTTGTGATGATTTGTGTTTGTCATATTTGACGTGTTCATAATTAATACTTATAAATTTTGAGATGTGTTTGTGTGGATTTTGTGGAAAAATGAACTGATGTTATTTGGTGTGAATTGTGGATTGAATTTGAGAATATGTCTGAGTATGCTCTGTGGGGAATTTGAAAATCAATAGAGTTAAACGAGTATTAAAAATGAGGAATCTTTTAATATCCTTGTTTACTTAATGATTGTCGTGAAAATTGTTAGAGTTAAATGAGTATTAAAAATGAGGAATCTTTTAATATCTGCATTTACTTAACGATTGTCGTGGATAAAGTCAAAGTATGCTCATGCATTTCATTTTTGGTAAATCGTGCTGACTCATGATAGGTGGCACCTCGGTAAATAGTACTTCGGCCTGTGATATGCGGTACATTTACGATTTACGTTTTTGGTAAATCGTGCTGACCCGTGATAGGTGGCACCTCGGTAAACAGTACTAGTATGTGATAGGACCATCCTACGGGTTCGTACTCTGTGGATGAGAATGTAGTTGGAAACACCTGACTGGAGCTATGTTAGGAGGATCTTGCGGGGCGCGTGAAGATCACTTAGGATGTATAGTTTTTTTGGTAGAATGATCAGATTAGGTTGACGTATAGGGACTAGATGTCCTTCTTTTGGAATGTGTTTATTTTAATTTGGAAGACTGTACCTATACCAATATTGTCAGCATGACATTTTATTTTCGATGGGTCTCATGTACCACTTTTTGATGTGTAAATACTTTGAATTCGTATTTCAAAAACTATTTCGCTGCTTGAAAAAAAATGATAACTCTTAATTCCCTCCACTAAATCATTTTTATTCCAAAAAACACTTATTTTAATTATAAAAACCTAAAAATTTTTTAACAAGATTTCACACTTATCCATGATCATTCATATTAGTTATTGATCAATACAATTTTCAAATCTCATCTAATTTCAATTTAATCTGTTTAAGATCGCTACCATTATTAATCAATTAGCAACTCATAACGGTGAAAGATAAGCAGAGAATTCCAACCACTTAAAAAGTAATTAATAAGCAGTTCATCTTTTCCTATAAGAGGAATTGAATATAGAATCCACCCATTCTTATAAGGAGTTATAAACACTAATCAAATTAAATTAAATAGAGATTATCTATTCTTATTTTAGTATCTTGAAGTCACTTAACTATATTTTTTAAAATTTTATATGATGACAAGATTTTAAAAATAAAACTTGTTAACACTAACAAAAATGAAAAAAGAAAGTAAAAAAAGAAAAACATTAAACAATGTATAATTTTTTAAATAATTAAATTACAAATTTTTATGTGTGCGGGCAATTCTTGCGCTTAAAATATTGTCACCACACAAATTTTTTCATCATTACAATAATTAAGCAAGTAAGTATATTCATGCAAGAAATAATAACATTTAAGATGCAAGTCGCAACAACAATTTAAAACTAATAAACCAAAGATATTTAAATTGAAGTTAGAAGAATTGAAAAGCTAAAAGTAATAAAATAATTGGAAGCAACTTAAATTTAATAATTGAAAAATAAAATTAAAAATACAAACAAATAAATTCTAATTGACCAAAAAATTGTGAAATTCTATAGAGATGTGCATATAAGACAAAAGTAGATGTTTAGTAAAAAGGAAATGTGTAACAAACTACCAAATTAATAAATTTTTTGTTGGATAAATATGAATTAATTTATAATATTAAATTAAGTGTTAAGTCAATATTTTGTTAGTTTTTGAAGTGTTCACTCTAATGTTCAATATAAGTAAAATTAAATCAAAAAATTTGATGTATTAAATTAGTCTTTCGTTGGTATTAGAATAATTTATTAAGTATTATTTAACATTTTAACTATTAAGCTGATCTTTCGTACATTTTAACCGTTATTCTGTTAAGTTGATCTTTTGTTTGTGTTTCACACGGTTGTTAAGTCTTATTTAATCTTCGAAGTATTAAGTCGGTCTTCCAAATACACTACAAGAAAATTGATGGACAAAGTTTATCTAAAAGTCATGTGGCGTAGATAAATGTCAAAATTATTTTGAGTGACACCCGGATTCACCGTAAACTTTAAAGGGGTGTCTTGCTATGTTCTTAGATTGTCGCTACATGTCTTGAGGAATGTTACTTCGTGTTTTGAGGAACGTTACTACATGTTTTTTGTTTCTAACTATTGAGGAATGTTACTTCATGTCTTGAGGAATGTTACTTCGTGTTTTGATAAAATGGTATATAACATGTTTAAAAAATGTATTGTTTTGAAAAATATTTACAGCCCCTGCTAATCTTATTTTTCAGATGTGTTGAGAAACACAAGTGATACAACAATACTTTGAAATCGAGTCATGACCAAAAGAAACAAGATGCAACAAAACAAACTCATAAAAATACGGACCGTATCATCTTTAGATTTAGTTAATTCATTTGTAAGTGGTGTATCAGAGAATAACTAATAGGTTATTGAATGGTATGAAAATATATTCTAACAATTTGTGTGTGTAAACACCTCAATCAAAATAGTTAAACTATAGATCAAGGATCTGAAGTTAAAATAACTAGAATACCCGACTGTCCATCAGCATTTGGAGAAGCTAGTGGCAGACCATAACTTGGTCCAACTGCAAGAACCAACGTCACATTGTCATTTCCAATGAAAATAAATTAACTTAATCTCAACAATCAAACATCTAATCCAATGAGATAATGCAACATCACTTACAACGGTACGTGAAGGAGGAGTGGCGATTTGAGACTGTTGATATATCAAAATGTTCCAATCAAACTGGAATCCTGGAGCAACAAGGCAAGAACAGCTAAAAATGACATTAAAATATAGTCCATCTTGACTCTAAAATATTGTTTCATATAATGGATATACATTATATGAAATAAAATATTGTTTCATCACTCAATCATACCTCAATAGAAGTAGAAACTTTTATCTCACGGATTCTATCATACTTTTGCTTCTTAGTACCTGCTTTCAATCCATGTCAAGGCAAACTGCAGAAATACCAAATAAGAAATAGTAGGTAATTAAAAGATACAAGAAATACCAAATCAAAAGGTGAAAGAATTATTACCTTCCTCTTAAAAAATACATAAGAACATATCCAAGTGACTCTAAATCAACCTTGCGGCTTTGCGCTATTAAAGCACATATAATTGACATCCTCAAGTCAAAATCAATGGTCATTAAGAAAAGATATTGATCAAATGAGATAAAGAGAGCATACCAATTCGAACATGAGTATTCATACTGGCATACCTAGCAGTTCCAATCAGATTCATATTCTCTATGCAAAGGTTTATTACAAGAAAGTCAAATTCCGAGAAAAAACACAAAAATATATTTCCTTTACTATTTAGGGCAACATAAATTAAGTGCTAACTTGTTCTTTAAATAAATAACTTTTAAGACTATATAAAGCGATCATACACACCTAGAGAGAGAGAGAGTCGGAATCCAACAAAACCAAATTTAATTGTTGACATACATTCACCCTTGAATAACTTCATACAACACGAAAACTAACTGATATTTTGTACTGCCGCTTAATTTTAATTTAAAAAGTAAATGTCTACTATAAAATTACATACCTATGATACGAACGACCAAATTTTCTAAAAACATCATACATGATTACAAAAAATAATATTATAGGATTCAAGCATTAATTGAATAGGCTAATTTTACACATTAGAAAAAGTTATTATGCAAGTATGGCATCAATGGGTCTTGGTTAACAAAGGCAAGTCATCACGGACAAATTACTTTAAATAAGTGAGGTAACAAGTAATGCAATGATTATAGAAACATATACAAATCAAAGGGCAGAAAAATAATCAATGTTTGAAATGCAAAACCATGATAATTTCCAACGCAAAGCAAAATTTGTTTCCGTTAGGACCCCGAGCTTTTGACGTG
Organism: Cicer bijugum; assembly: GCA_037974875.1. Classification (NCBI taxonomy): domain Eukaryota; kingdom Viridiplantae; phylum Streptophyta; class Magnoliopsida; order Fabales; family Fabaceae; genus Cicer; species Cicer bijugum. The sequence goes on from JBBPBT010000013.1 coordinate 1,003,817, forward strand.
GGGATTTATTAGAGAAAAATAAAAGAGGGGGAAAAAGAATGCTTATGAGGCAGGGGGTGGGGAAAGCATGTTACCCAATGAGTTATATAGGGACTAAGGGGAGACAGAAATGGTCATCTTTCGGAAAATCATTTGTTAGTTATGAACAAAGGATATTGTTGTCTTGGAGCCTAGCTTGTGGGAATTTGGATATTCATCCTTTTGCAGTTATATCTTTCACTTTCATAAATAATACATTTCTTTATTTTCATTATTGATATGTTTTTTCTTCAATTTACTATTTAAGTAATCCAGTTTCACATCTTTCAATGATGTTAATTTTGAAGTTGTCGTTTCTATTACAAAAATACTCTCCTGTCCACTAAATAGTTAGTTATTTACATAAATAATTAACAATAGCATTACCAATTGTCCTTCATGAAATTTTGTCCAAGTAATAAAGACCATTCCATTCTCTAGCATTACCAATTGTCCTTCATGAAATTTTGTCTTTAAGGATACAAGATTTGTTGTAAAAAAATATTACATGATAGGACTTGTGTTAGTTGTTGTATGGAAATTAATCTAGTGAATAGTGTAGGAATATGAATGACATTTCTTAGAGTTATGGATGAGTTTATTTAGACATCTCATTGATCTGCTATAGTTATAAGGGTACCATATGTTGTAGATATTTTCTTGTTGCTAAAACAAGGTGAATAAGTGGAGAAGTGTGTAGGTAAGAGCGTCATGTGGTCAGTGGCTCCAGTATCCAATATTGGTTATAGGTTGTATCTGAAGCATTAAGTACAAAAGAAAATTGAAACTTACCAAGAAAATGTGTACTTATATATACCAAGGAACTAGTACATGTTGGTTTCTCCAACTTACTAAGAAGTGATTTAATCTTCTCTACTTCATGTTCACTGAGTGGGGTAAATCCACTTTAGCTTTCTTTAACTGCCATATCCGTAAAATTAGCAGACAAACAATATTAGAGACGAAAGATAGATCTATCAAACAAAACAAACTTCAAATATTCAAAAAATATCAACAAACTGTAAGTTTGAGCAAAAAATATGCCCAACATAATGTGATCCCTCAAAAAAAAAAAAGAGAAACAATTGATTTACAATCTAGTTGAAAACGGAATTTTAGAAGGCGGCACATGGGCATCACGAGCATAAGATGATGTCGCAAGTGGGCCTCACGTGCCGAAGTGGGCATCACCTGCACGTGAATAAGCTATTGACAACGGTGCTTTGGGTTTTGACCAATCTAGTGGAGGCAAGTCTTGTGGTGTGGGTGGTGGCGTGAATTAGGCGATCAAAAGGACTTGAACAGTAACAATATGAATATTGAACACATTATGGCAGCGAATAGGCAAGAAGACAATTTAAGTACCTTAGGCAACAAAAAGGGCCACAATGAAGGTGGCTAAAGTTTGTGAAAAAAGAAAGAAACGGCAACGAAGACACCAAAAATGAGACTCCTAAGGACTGAGAGCTCTAATACCATTTCAAGAATTAGAGTAAAAATATATATTTTATTGACAATACATAATAAATATATAATTGAATCCATATACTTGAGAAATATTTTTAATAATAAAACCGAGACAAATTTTGACACTGACATATGACATATAGGGACCAACTCCCATTGCATCTACTAATGCTAGTAAATACTATCTTCATTTCATTGATGCTTATTCTAGGTTTACATGGATTTATATTTTGCAAACCAAGTCTCAAGTTTTATCTTGCTTTGTTCATTTCAAAAACTTATGATCTCAAAATTAAATCCCTTCAAACTGATAGTGGTAAGGAATACACTACATTCTCCAAATTTTTAATCACTCATAGACTTAGTTGCCCTCACACTCATGAGTAAAATGGCTTTGCTGACCGAAAACATAGGCGCATTACGAAGGATTTTGTTAATTTTGTGATTTTTTTTTTTGTTTGTTTTGAATGAATTTATTTTATTATCTTAATTACATCCATTTTGTTAATAATAATTATATACCAGACTTTCTCATGCTTTGTTCAATTAAAGAGTCTAAATTTCTCCTAATGAAAACTTGTTATACGAAAATATAATGGATATTAATTAAATGGTATTTTAGGTACAATAGAATTAAAGTATGGTACAATTGATTGTGTCTATTTAACTTGGTGTTAAATAGAAGAAGCACTCACACATATTAAATGTAGAAAAGAGGTGTATTGCAGGTTCTAAGCTTATTTGTTTAAATTAAAAATAAAGAGGTTACCAAATATAAGGGAAATTGGAGACGGGTTATTAAAACAGTTGTTTTATTTTTTCAGCTAATAAATCGTGTTAATTATTAGTGGACATTTTTTTTATGGAAGTGGATATTTTGTTTTATTTGTTTTTCTTATTTGTAAGTAAATCGTATTAATCTTTTTCAAACAACCAATTAATTGTTTTCAATAACCCATCAACTAGAAACCGTGGCTATTATTAGTTAGGAGAAATTCTAAGGTAAAAATAGCCATATAGATTATCTTTTACAATCAACTGATAAATTGTTTTTAATAAAAACGACAATTAAAATCAATATGCTTATATAAAAAATAAAGTCTCATTATCT
>JBBPBT010000013.1:1013211-1054151 GCA_037974875.1 Cicer bijugum
TGATTAAAAATTTATTATAGACAAAATAAGAGAACCAAAAATTTGTTTAACCCATAAATATAATAAATATCGGTTAAATGTATCCAAAATTCTTTGCTTTTTATGAAAAAATTTAAAGTGATGAGACAGTGCCGTAATCTAAGATATAAATACCTAATTTACATGGAGTTCAATAATTTATAATCTTAGGACACTAGTACTATTATATTTTTCTTTTATCATTATTCAAATTCATGGAACTAAACTAACTAAAACCACAAATATCATCTAAGTACCAAACAAATTCTATCTGAGACAATTATTAGACAATCCTATCATTATTTTTATAAGCCACATGACAGGATTTACTATTTAGTAATGTTGTTGAACATGAAAATTAATGCAATTCAATCCCAATCAATCCAAAACAAGAAAAAGCAAAGATGCATAGATAAATCTCAAGAATGTTCGAAAAGTGGATGATATAGCCTTTTGTGATGCAAATACTATTCGGTTTGAGAGGATTCAACAGGTGTATCAGATTGTGCTCCCCATTCACTCCATGGTCCATCATAAACTGGTACATTAGTCTTTCCGAGACGATAAAGACCTTAAATAAATGAAGAACTCATAATAATCAAAATGTAAAGGAAATATATTCCAATATATAATAACAATAATGCTAGTTGTGCTGAATGAAGTGCTTCACAACGTATCACGACCATTGCACAATGCACTCATTATATTCACCGTTTATCACTACACGAAAAATAGGATTTACAGTGTTTTTTTTAAGCCATTTACAATGTTTTTTGAAAAAATTAAACGTTGTAATATCTAGCGCTTTAAAAAGATACAACATGGCTCTTTAAAATAAAAAAAACATTGTAAATTCCTTCTTAAAATGTGCTGCTTGTTGTATTAGTTTTACAGCAGTTTTTCAAAAAGCAATGTAAATCCCTTCTAAAAACGCACTACTTGATGTACTAGTTTACAACGTTTTTTTAAGAAGCGGTGTAATAGGTGCATTATTATGCACGTTTTACAGTGCATTTCCAAAAAAGCACTGTAAAATATAGCGCTCTCACCTCCTTATGTTACATAGCTTTTAAAGCACTTTTTTGACAAGCGCTGTAAAACACTTACACTTTCACATAATTAAAAGACATATTACAGCGTTTTTGTAAAAACAACGCTGTAATAGGTTAATTCTTATGCACGTTTTACAATGCTTTTTCAAAAAAACGTTGTAATAGGTGCATTTTTTTTAAAATGCTGCAAATTGAATTTTTAAAATAACGCTTGTTTGTATAAAAAAGTTTTTATGGTATTTTTTAAAAAAGCGCGCGGTCTTTTATTTTGTTTCCAAAATCATTTTCAATCCAGCATATTATATTGACACAATTACTATATTTTTCAATCCAGCAACAAACTTGTAACTTTATATATTGATACTATCAGTTCACAACAACATAACTACATAACTTTATATTTTTTACAACAACAAGACTAACAATATAACTAACATAACATATTTTGTACATTTACAACAACAGAACTGCACAACATAGCCTAAACAACATTTATGTATTCACAACCTTGCAACCTTTTTAAATCCCAGCAAATCAAATAATTTTCAGTTCGATCACATACTTACACCACCAGTCTTCATTTATTTCAGTTAGATCTCTTTTAGAGTATGTTGGACTGAAGTTGTCAAAGTAAGTTAGAATCAAATATATACATTGTTTATAAATAAGTTAGAATCAAATATAATTCCAAATTTGAACATAAATAAGTTAGAATCAAATATATACATTGTTTATATATAAAAATCAAAATATAATGAAAATACCGTACCATTTTTGGGATTATAGTTTGATTGATATGAACAATCTCCTTCATGAATCACAATATATAGTACCCACAGTCTATGTTGTTAGTTTGACGAGGACAATATAAAATAAAACCTATAATTTAATAAATATTTATGCGTTGATTGTTAATGAAATTTTAAAGGCATATATTTCAAATCTTTATTGGAATCCATGTGATGTTATTTGACTTTTGCTTCGACACTGTAGCACCCCTTTGAGCTCGGAAAACTTATAAAGCACTATCAAATAAATGTGATTATTATAGCATTAACAAACACATTATTTATATATATATATATATATATATATATATATATAAGAAATAAATGAATATTACTTACGTATCGAAGATAGTCTTTATATCCGAGTGATTGTTGTACTCGCCGTGCAAGGGATCTAAATAGTATATAACTTCAGAGGTTGCGTTGATTGCAAACATCACCCAATGTGCCCTACAACAACAAAAATTTGGTTGGAACAACTAATAAATTAAGATCTCATAAATTAAAAAAGATATAAATAAAGAATATATAATTATATAACCTGAATTATATGGCGCAAGGAACAACTTATCCTTCTCTTTATTTCCCAACATGATATCTACAACATAATTCTTTACATTAATTGGATCGAGTTTAAACATTGAAAGATTATGCGAAGATAAGAATAAAAATATATTTGACAATTTGCGCGTGCACACCAACTTCTCATACAAAAACCTTCAATGAAAATGTCAAATTATATTAATTACCAATAAATTAAATTAATTTTTAATTATCAATAAATGCAATTAAAAAAAGTATTTTACCTAATGTATAAGCTGATGACAGTAGCACTCAGCTCTTTATGATCGAGAAGTTCGTATACGTGCTTTTTTTCAAGTAGTTCTTCATACTCATCTCTAGAAATAGTTTTTTCCATGCTTATGATACGTGAATCGTTGCTGTCCATATTCGTTTTTGCTTGTATGTCAAGACACGACCCAAATCGAGTAACATGTGGATGACTTGTTTTAGGAGCAGCAATTGATTTACCCCGATCCAGTTTTTGAATTTTGGTAGCTTTATTACCTTCCAAATTTGGAAATTTGCCAACTTTATTTTTACCACGAACAACCAGCTGTGGTGCGACTTTATTCTGGCAGGGTTGTTGTGCGGGTGGTTTTGATTGAATCTGAAATAATGAGGTTAATGAGTTTGTTATTTAATTGAATCTTATAAAATGAATCTTATAAATGTGATGTAATTGGCTCGTTGCGGAGAATCTTCTTGTTATTCCGTTTAGACTTTGTAAGAATCTAAATAAATGTGAAATTAAAGTTAACAATGAAAAAAATCAGCAATTAAATATAATCAATCATAATCATATGTCGTTCAATTAAATATACATATCCATTAAACATACATTTCAATTAAACATACTTTATCAAAGGCAACAAGATTTTTGGGCCATGCCACGTAACTACCTACTGCTTCTCCTAATTAAATACTTCATATCTCAATAAAAAAAACTTGTAAAGCACTATCGAATAAATAAATGTGATTATTATAACATTAACAAACATAATATTTATATATATATATATATATATGTGTGTGTAAGAAGTAAATGAATGTTACTTACGTGTCGAACATAATCTTTATATCCAATTGATTTTTGTGATTTTTTTAATTGCCCAACACAACTATTAAGTTAAGATCTCATAAATTAAAAAAGATATAAATAAATAATATATAATTGCGTACCCTGAATTATATGGTGCAAGGAACAACTTATCCTTCTCTGTATTTCCTAATAGGATATCTACAATGTATTTCTTTACTTTCATTGGATCGAATTTAAACATCAAAAGCTTATGCAGAGACAAGAATGAAAATCTATTTGACAATGTGTGTGTTCACACCAACTTCTCATACAAAAACCTTCAATGAAAATTTCCAATTAGATTAATTACCAATAATCGCAATTAAAATTAATTTTTACCTAATGTATAAGCTGATGACGATAGCACTCAGCTCTTTATGGTTTAGAAGTTCGTATATGTGCTCTTTTTCAAGTAGATCTTCATACTCATCTCCGAATATAGTTTTGTCCATGCTTATGATGCATGAATCGTTATTGCTGCCCATATTCTTTTTTACTTGTATGTCAAGACACGACCTATATTTAGCAAGGCATGGCTGACTTATTTTAGGAGCAGCAGCAACAACTGATTTTTCCCGATCCAGTTTTTTAGCACCAACTTTGGCAATTTTATTACCCTCCAACTTTAGAAGTTTGCCAGCTTTATTACCCTCCAATTTTTGAAGTTTGTCGGCTTTATTTTTACCACGAACATCTTGTTGTGGTGCGGCAACTGTTTAATTCTGGAAGTTGGTTTGCTGCGCGAGTGGTTTATTAGATTGAATATGAAAAAATGAGGTTAATTAGTTTGTTAGTTTATTGAATCTGAAAAATGATAAACCTTACAAAAAAAGTTGTGACAAACCTTTTCCGGTGATGTAACTAACTCGTTTCTGGAAATCTTCTTATCATTCCCTGTAGGCTTTGTCTGAATCTAAATAAATGTGATATTAAAGTTAACAGCGGAAAAAAATCATCAATTAAATGTAATCAATCATAATCATATATCGTGCAATTAAATGATACTTTGACATGGCCCACTGGGATCAATGTGTTGTGCAATACTTCTCCCAAAGTATTATACAATGTTCCTTTTCCGACCTTGCGAAGAGTAGGGGAGGATAAGCACAACACGCAAGGAGTGACACCCTAAAGGTTTGCCAAATTTATTTGTCAAACCTTTTACTTTTTCAAGTATTTGATATCCAGTCGGTGCTAAAGGAGCTTTACCTTTCTCTGATTTCCCATTGAATGCATTTCTCCTCCCACGATACTAACGACTATAATGTAAAAATCTACGATGTCCAAGAAATACATTCTTCTTACAATGTTTCAACCGCATCCAATTTATACTCTCTCCACATATAGGGCATGCACACCGACCTTTAATGCTATATCCTGATAAATTACCATATGCTGGAAAATCATTAATTGTGTCGAACAACATAGCCCTCAAATTGAAACATTCTTTCTTTTACCCATCATAAACTTCCACACTTGTCTCCCATATATTTTTTAAATCTTCAACTAAAGGAGTCAAGTATACGTCAATACCATTCCCCAGTTGTTTGGGTCCATAAATTAACAGAGACAAAATCATAAACTTACGCTTCATACATAACCATGGAGGTAGGTTATAAATCAACAAACACTACAAGAAAAACACATATTTGTGGCCAACATTATAAATATTTTGTGGCCGAATAAAACCCTCACAAATTTGTGACCGAAAAAACCCTCACAAAGGCTAAAATTTAAATTGGTCATTTTTTGTGGCTGAAAAAGCCCTCACAAATTTTTAAATATTTAACTGGATTTTGTGGCTGCCTAAGCCCTCACAAAATCACAACATTGTGATTTTGTGAGGGCTTAGGCAGCCACAAAATCTAGTTAAATATTTCTGGATTTTGTGAGGGCTTTTACAGCCACAAAGGATTAATTTTGTGAGGGCCAAATCCGTCACAAATGCTTGAAAGGACCAGTGCGTTTGTGGCGGCCTATGCCGCCACAATGGATTGGGCACGTGGTGTTTGTGGCTGCAAAGACTGCCACAAAAGACGCCCAAATCCAGCTGGATTTTCTGGCCGCTTAGACCGTCACAAGTGTTATTACCGTTACCTTTACTGGCGGCAAAGGCCGCCACAAATATCTATATAGCCGTTGCCTTTTCTGACGGGCCAGGCCGCCACAAAAGTCATGTAGCCGTTGGCATTGTGGCTGCTTTGGTCGCCACAAATGCTCAAGGTCAATCCTATATATATTTCTCACCCTCCTACTTCATTTTTTCACATCCAACTTCTCTCTAAAACTTCATTATCACTATACACTCCTCCTTCTCTCTACACAAAATTACTCTTCATTTAAAATTTTGTAAGTATATAAATTATATTATATATGTAAATTTTTAATTTTATTTTTTAATTTGATATAACTAATTAATGTTATTGATTTTTATTTTTGTAGTGCTTGCTAATTACTTCGAAGACTTGCAAGCATCGTACATGAGTGAAAGCTTGAAGTCAGACGCTACTCGACATCAAGTTAGTATTTTATATATTTTAAAATATAGATTAGTAATATATATATTTAGATTAGTTTTATATATTTATTTTTAATAAAATAGGAATGATGTTGGTTTTAATATATTGGTTTTAATATATTTAGATTAGTTTTAAAGTTTCAAACCACGGTTAAAATATATTGGTTTTAATATAATTATTATTTAAAAAAACATTATTAAAATTGATGATATTATTATTTTTTGTTATAAATAAGTCTTGATTATTAGTCTTGATTTTTAAAAAAACATCATAATTGACATATATATTTGTATAATGATATAGTGTTGATTAATAATTTGTTATATTGTTTTCAAATTAATTAATATATAATCCCCTAATTGACATATATATCAAAGTTATTGATTTTAAAAAAACATTATTAAAATTTATCATATTAATTATTATATTTTGTTATAAGTATTAATATTTTATTATATTATTTATAATTTATTATAAGTATTGATATTGTATAATGTTTATTTAATTAATATTTTTTGATAGTATTGATATATATATATATATATAATTTAAAATTTTATTTCGGTATATATAAAACATCAATATATATATATATACATATATATATATATATATATATATATATATATAACAACTATGGATTTAGACCGTAGTTGGATGTACGATAGAAATTTTCCTAGAAGAAAGGGTCTTAAATAACGTTTTGCTAACAAGGTCGAAGACTTTCTCAATTTCGCGAGAGTGCAAAAAATTGTCCAAGATGAAGGGGGAATGAGATGTCCATGTTGTTTATGTCGATGTAGATGGTTTAAAAGTGAAGATGAAATAAGAGTGCATTTGTATGCAGACGGATTTATGCCTAACTACTGGATTTGGACTAATCATGGAGAAGAGTCTCCAGTCGCGCCTAATACTAGTACATATTGGGAGAATTATAACATAGGTCCTTCAACACTTTGAGGCGATGAATGATATGATCTCGGATGCTGTTGGGGTTAATTTGTCATTCAATGAAGATTAATATGATGATACCGATGGACTTCCCAATGAAGAAGCTCAGAGATTTTATGGTCTTTTGAAAGAGACAAATAAACCATTGTTTGAAGGTTCTTCAAACTCAAAGTTATCAATGTGTATTAGACTGTTAGGTCTAAAGTCTCAATTTCATGTTCCTGATTTAGCTTTGGATTTGATGACTAAAATGATGCTAGACGCAACACCTGTCAGAGATGGTTTGCCGCAAAGTTATTACGATGCGAAACGGTTAGTGTCAAAGTTAGGATTAGGTGTCAAGAGGATTGATTGTTGTGTTAAAGGTTGCATGTTGTATTATGACAATGAATTCGGTATGAATGATGCAAACTTAGTTGAATGCAAGTTTTGTCAAGAACCAAGGTATCACCAAAGGAATAACTCAAGGGTAAGTAGGGGAAAATAAATTCCAAGGAAAGCAATGTTTTACCTCCCTATTGTATCAAGATTGCAAAGATCGTTTGCATCAATACAAACTGTAGGAAAGATGACGTGGCATTATGAGAATAGAAGAAATTCAGGCGAGTTGCGACATCCGTCTGATGGTCAGGCATGGAAACACTTTGATCAAATACATCCTGATTTTGCGTCAGACCCACGCAATGTAAGACTTGGATTATCCTCAGATGGATTTACGCCTTACATACAAGCATCATCTACTCCTTATTCTTATTGGCCGGTTATTGTTACTCCTTACAATCTTCCTCCTGATATGTGTATGTCTAAACCTTATATGTTCTTAGCTGTTGTGATACCAGGTCCTTCTAATCCTACAACTGGTATTGATATTTATTTACAACCTTTGATTGACGATTTGAAGAGGTTGTAGAATGGTGTCTTGACATACGATATTGCTCAGAGAGAAAATTTTATGATGAGAGTTGCATTGATGTGGACCATTAATGATTTCCCCGCTTATGGGATGTTGTCAGGATGGGGCACCCATGGTAAACTAGCTTGTCCTATTTGTATGGAAGATACGAAAGCATTTACTTTAAAATTTGGTGGGAAGGCATCGTGGTTTGACTCACATCGTAGGTTTTTACCTGCTGATCATGCATTTAGAAGGAACAAAGCTGCATTTATGAAGGGATATGCAGAAAGTCTAGGACCCCCAATGAAATTGACATCAGAACAAGTTTGGAATAAAGTAAAAGATATGCCAAAGGTACATGTTGTTAATGGTGTGGCTTGTAAACCACAAGGTTACGGACAATGGCACAATTGGACAAAAAGATGTATTTTTTGGGATCTACCGTATTGGAAAGATAATCTTTTGAGACATAATCTCGATGTTATGCATATTGAGAAAAATTTCTTTGACAACATCTTTAATACTGTGAGGAATGTGAAAGGGAAAACAAAAGATAATGACAAAGCTAGAAATGACATAGGTTTATATTGCAGACGACCAGATTTGTTGTTGGTGGAACAAAATGGCAAGACCCTAAAACCTCGTGCGAATTACTCTTTATCTAATGATGAAGCCAAATCTGTTTATCGTTGGATCAAAGAGCTGTAGACGCCTGACGGTTATTGTTCGAATTTGGCAAGATGTGCTGATGTGGAAAATGGGAGGATGCATGGGATGAAAAGTCATGATTGTCATATATTTTTAGAGTGTTTACTTCCTATTGCCTTTAGTGCTTTACCGACACATGTATTGAACCCACTTATTGAAGTGTGTCAATGTTTCAAGAATTTGTGTTCTTCAACACTCGTTGATAAAGATCTGATCAAGATGGAAAATCACATTCCGATCATTCTATGTAAGTTGGAGAAAGTATTTCCTCCTAGGTTTTTTGATTCGATGGAGCATCTCTCAGTGCATCTTGCAAGTGAAGCTAGGCTTGGTGGACCAGTTCAGTATAGATGGATGTATCCATTTGAAAGGTGATATATATATATATATACATACATCTCTTTAATTTTAATATACTTCAACTTATATATATATATATATATATATACATGGAGCTTATTGTACATCTCTTTGTATATTATAGGTTCATGGGTTATTCAAAACGGTCGGTGAAAAACAAAGCTAGAGTTGAGGGCTCAATTTGTTCATCTTACCTACACCGTGAAACAACACACTTTTGTTCTCATTATTTCAACAATGAAACATTGTCACCAGTTAACGGAAGAAACGCTACTGATAGTGTTATACGTTATCCACATGCTTTATCAGTTTTTGGCTTGTCTGGTCATCATGCTGGTAGGGATTTTCCGATTTTCTGGCCAAGCGACAAAGTATTTAATGCGGCACATGTTCACGTTTTGATTAACTGCACTGAAGTTAAACCATACATTGAGTACGTTTCAAATTCCTCTCCGATCTTATTAAATAATTATATTTTATAATATGATTAAATTGATATTCACCATATATATGGTCATGGATCAGGGCATTTTTAAATACGGGACAATCATCTGATGATATACATTCAAATTTCCCATCATGGTTTCAACAAGTGCATCTGAAAGAACAAACTCCTATCAACATCCACTTAAGGCACTTATCTATGGGCCCGAGTAGAAGTTTCAAAGAATGGCACACCTATTACATCAATGGATACAAATTTCACACTGAATCTTGGACTGAAGGAAAAGAAACAATTAACAGTGGAGTTTGTATGAAAAGTGTCTCTGATAGTGCTGTAGTAGAAGATTTCTATGGCATAATTGTGCATATTTATGAAATTGACTACACGTTCCTAGATTATGCGAAAAAAGTGGTGTTGTTTTAATGTAACTGGTTTGATCCATCTAGCAGAGGAACTAAAATCAATTTGATATCCAATACTGTAGACATTCGAATGAGCAAAAGATATCCACGGTTTGATCCATTTGCCATGGCCCATAATGTAAGACAAGTGTATTATGTTCCTTATCCATCAACTGTCAGAAGCAAGCAAGGTTGGTGTGCTGCAATCAAAACAAGACCAACGAGTGGAATAGAAGAAGTTGAAGTAGGTCAAAATGAAGAAGTTGCATTTCGAATGGATGAAATGTCAAATTTGGATCATGTGATTGGAGATGAGACTATTAGTCAACTTTGTCATGAGTCACACATTGGAGAAGAAGTTGATGCACAAGAAATAGATGAATTAGAGAACGATGAAGCCAATATTGACTTAACTCACTCATCAAATGAATATACTGATGATGAAGATGACCAAGACGAAGACAATTAATTAATTAGGCATTATATATATATATATATATATATATATATATATATACATTTGTATGGATATCGATATGTATAATATTATATATTTCTTTATTTATGTGAGTGTTAAAATATATTTATGTATATTTCATTATTTATATATGTATATCATTATGTATAAAATTTATTTATTTATTTATTTATTTATGTATATTTCTTTATTATTTATATATAATTAATATTATGTTAATTGTACATACACACATATATTATATTATATATATGTATGGATATGGATGTATATATATATATATATATATATATATATATAGAGAGAGAGAGAGAGAGAGACATGGCTTCAGTGGGAGTAGGAGGATCAGGAGGTTCAGGAGGTTCAGATGGATCAAGAGGACCAGGAACGGCGGCAATACAAGGAATATCCAAAACATCACGTGGTAAGAAAAAAGTTGCTAGACCACGTGTTGTTAATGACCCATCTCTCATGCCGATGCCGACCATTGGTACTAGTGGTGGAGCTATGATCCTTTATATCCGGAGGTCCCAATAGAGCCTTATACATTAGACGAAATCATGGAACCCGAATGTGTTGATTGCTACAACCGCATTGTCATAATTCCTGTAAGACCCGTAATTTCAAATTATACCTTATGTATTTTAATGGATTTTGGTATTGAACTCAGGGGCATTTTAGGAAAGTTATTAATATTTTGGAATTTATATGATCAAAAAGATATTTTGATACCCGATTAGAATTACTCGTCGATAAATAAATTAAATTAACTGCGGCGAATCTTTCGCAAAGAGTTTAATGCGTTATGAGCGAAAGGGTAATTTAATGAATATCTAAAGATTTTGAGATATTTGTTATTTATAATTAATATATATATATATATATATATAGAAAAGGAAGGGAAGGGAAGGAATTGGAGAGAAAGCAAATAGAAAGGAAAGAAAAAGGAAGAAAGGAAAAGAGAAGGAGGGAAAAACAGAAATTCCATCGTCTTCCTCCTCTGCCTCGCGAACACCATTTTTCTCCCTCCCTCCATTGTTGCTCGTTTTTGCTTTCTTTTCTTTCCTTAGAGTTCGAAATTGATAGTGGGTTATAGGACAAGGATTTCTCAACTTCACTCTTCCTCTTTGATTCGAAAACGGAGAAAAACGGTATTAGGGATTCAAACTCAAATCTCCCCATTTCATCTAGATCTAAGCGTCGTTTCAAGAAGTGATAGAAGGGAAAGTTGCTCACCACTACACTACGGTGCTAGTGAGCTAATTTTGGAAGCAGCGTTGCGAGCGGAGGTTTTTACCGGATTTACTCACGGTACCGTAATCGGACGAAAAAGCTAAAGTGAAGGTAAGGGCTCCTTCCAAACTTTTAGTTTGCATTTAGGGCCTTATCTATGGTTGTGTTGGAACGAATTTTGTTAGGATTGGAGTATTGTTTTGGGAAAAATGAATTTACCTCACGTATGTATGATTTTGAATAAATGAAATTTATTGTGTTGATTTGTGTTCATCGTACTTGGCATGTTCATACTTGATGTTTGTTGATTGATGTGTTTTGATGTGAATTATGGATTGAATGTGAAAGTATGTTTTGAGTTTGTATTGTGTGGAATTTGAAAACCATTAAGTTAAACGAGTATTAAGAATGGGGAATCTCTTAATGTCTTGTTTACTTAATGTGTGTTTTGAAAAATCGTTTAAGTTAACTGGGCGTTAAGAATGGGGAATCTCCTAATGTCTTGGTTACTTAATGTTCGTTTTGGAAAATCTTTTAAGTTAAATGAGAATTAAGAATGGGGAATCTCTTAATGTCTCGTTTACTTAATATTTGTTTTGAAAAATCGTTTAAGTTAACTGGGTGTTAAGAATGGGGAATCTCTTAATGTCTTGGTTACTTAATGTTTGTTTTGGAAAATCTTTTAAGTTAAATGAGAATTAAGAATGGGGAATCTCTTAATGTCTCGTTTACTTAATATTTGTTTTGAAAAATTGTTTAAGTTAACTGGGCGTTAAGAATGGGGAATCTCTTAATGTCTTGGTTACTTAATGTTTGTTTTGAAAATCGCTTAAGTTAAATGAGTATTAAGAATGGGGAATCTCTTAATGTCTCGTTTACTTAATGTTTGTTTTAGTAAACCGTGCAGACCCGGGATAGGTGACACCTTGGTAAACGGTACGAGCCCGTGATAGGCAGTACGTTTACGACTTACGTTTCTTGGTAAACGGTACGGGCCCGTGATAGGCAGTACGTTTATGGTTTATGATTTTTGGTAAGTTGTGCAGACCCGGGATAGGTGGCACATTGGTAAACGGTACGGGCCCGTGATAGGCAGTACGTTTACGACTTACGTTTCTTGGTAAATGGTACGGGCCCGTGATAGGCAGTACGTTTATGGTTTATGATTTTTGGTAAGTTGTGCAGGGATAGGTGGCACCTTGGTAAATGGTACGGGCCCGTGATAGGCAGTACGTTTACGACTTACGTTTCCTGGTGAATTGTGTTTGTCCGTGAGAGACTGCACAGGTGTTTGTCCGTGAGAGACTACACCCTGTTAAATTGTGAATTGTTGGTTCATTTTGTTCGTGCGGGTAATTGTGTTATAAGTGTTAAGTGTTATGTTTTGGAATTTGGTGATAACATGTTGATTGCAATACCATTTCGAAACTCATGATGTTGTAGTAATTGTGTTATAAGTGTTAAGTGTTATGTTTTGGAATTTGGTGATAACATGTTGATTGCAATACCATTTCAAAACTCCTGATGTTGTAGTAACTGTGTCATAAGTGTTAAATGTTATGTTTTTGGAATTTGGTGATAGCATGTTTAATTGCAATACTATTTCGAAACTCATGTTGTTGTAGCGATTGCGTTATCAGTGCTATGTGTTAAGATTTGGGATTATGTATAAATGTGATTGAGTTTGTTTATGAATTTTTGAAAGAATACACAGGGAAATCGATTTACCCAATCGATTTGATTAGTTACAGGGGCCCTGTTTTTCACGAAATCAATTTACCCAATCGATTTTGTAATATGTTTTTCAAAACCATTTAAGAAATCGATTTGCCAAATCGATTGGATTCATTACAGGGGCTCTGTCTCTCACGAAATCGATTTGCTCAATCGATTGAATTCAATACAGGGGCTCTGTCTGTCAATCGATTTACCCAATCGATTGAGTCAATCGATTTACCCAATCGATTGATTTAAGCCCAGAATTCAGTTTTCACTCAAAACTTTCAAGAAATTGATTTCCCCGATCGATTGGCTCAGTGGGAAATCTTATTTTGAGTTTGATAATTGATTGCTCAATTGATTTATCAATGCTTTGTTCAGTTATGTATTACTTGATGGATTGATAACTCTATTTGATGTCATTTACATTTGGCAAGCTTTACATGAACTTTTAGCATGTGGAAAAACCCATCTAATATGTATGATAAGTTGAAAAGGTTAATTGTGCATTGAAAAGTAAATGTTATGTGTTAACTGTTAATTTCGATTGGTGACCCTTTACAACTATTGTGGAAATATGGGTTTTGCCCTCAGATGAGAGTCGGGATGATCCTACAGGTCCGTACCTTCCGGATGGGAATGTGGATGGGAGTGCTTGATTTGAGCTACGATAGGAGAATCTCACGGGGCGCGTGTAGATTACTCAAGGCGTATAGTTTTTTTGTTATGTATAGAATGATCAGACTAGGTTGTCACTAAGGACACATATGTCTTTCTTTTTGGGCTACCTTTATGTAAAGTTGAAAGGATGTACCTGTACTATTGCTAACAGCATTACATGCTTTGGATTTGTATTTTGAAAAACTTTTCCGCTGCTTATAAATTTTAATGGCTTAGTTATATATATATATCCAAAGGTTTTATTTTATTAATTTGCTCGGTTTTATTTATTTTCTTGTTGTATTTTTAATTTCTTTCGAAAAAAAAATACACCCTCGCTTTGAAAAACGAGCTGTTACAATTCCAGAAGGAGATGTGTATGTAAACTATGATTGTTAAATATTTTATTATTGCATATCATGTTACATTATTTTATTAATTAATTTTTATATTTAATTTGCATGTAAATTTTGAAGATATCTTCCTTTTAAACCATCTGCAAAGGCAATTGCTGAAGTCATACAAGAGAAATACAAAAAGCCATGGTTGTCTTGGGGTGAGATTAAAGAGGATAAGACACCTCAATTTAGGGAAGTTGATCAGTTTCTACATTGTTTCAAAGTAAGTGATTACATTAATTTATTTAAGTACTAATTAATTATATATACATTTGATTGCTTAATTGAATTATATTTTTAATATTTTTTAAATTTAAACAAACAACAGACTAAATGTACTTGGAAAAGAGAGCATGATGCCGCAGTTATGGCTTCATTTGACCATCGCTTTTCAAAGCGTCTCTCATCTATGTTGTCTTACGCACGTAATAAGGGCGAGGAAAAACGACCTAATTGGATTGGTGAAAATGTTTGGACTGCTTTGTGGAGTAAGTGGAACACAGATGCTTACAAACAGAAGAGAGAAAAAACAAAGATTAATAGAGCATCTGAGAGGGGTACTAGTACTCATAAGGGAGGTTCCATGTCTGCTGGAGAAATTAAATATTATATGATAATTAATTATTATTTATAATATATATCTATTAATATTTATTCAATTAATCATCACATTTCACCATAAACTTGACATTATTTTAATATATATTTTAGGAAAAGCAACTTGGAAGGGAAGTCACTCAGGCTGAGATACATCGCTATCTTCATTTTAATCCTCAAAAAAATGAGTATACTGATTCGTTATCAAAAACGATTCAGGTAATTATTATATATTGATTATTATATATTTAAACCTTTAAATTGTTGTATATTAATTATTAACTATTTTAATTTTTAATTTTTTGATTTTTAATATAGGAACAACTTGAACAAGTCATGAAAGAATGGGATGATCATCAAGCTACTCTTCCTCCTGCTATGCGAGCTACTCCAGTGCAGCGGAAACTATATGAGACTGCAAGTTTTATGAACATCAGTGGTGGCAAGTACAAAGGGCGTGTGCTGGGAGCCGGTACTTTATCATCAACCTTTGTGAAAGGTCCAACCGGCTATATTCAGACTGAGACGTCTTCTTCTTATGCTAGTACGGATCAATCTCATCGTCCGGTGCCGATAGATAATCTTGACCAGTTAAAGGAGCAATGGGCAAGTGAGCAAGAAGAAAGGACACAGCAGCTGATACAAGACGCAATTGATAAATTGAATGAGGAATGGAAACAGAGGTTTCAAGAGCAGTAGCAGCAGTTTCAGCAGCAACAGCAATTTAAACAACAACAATTTTCATTTCCTCCTGTCTTCCATCAGCAGTTCCCGCCTCGGCCTCAATACTTGCATCAACAACCAATTTTCCAGCAGCAACAAAATTACTCTCAATACTCGCAGCAGCAACAACCGCCTCCAAGTTTCCAACAGCAACACCAGGATCCTTCGAACTCTGCCTTCCAGCAATAGCAACAACCAATGTTTCAGCAACAACAATATTTTCATAATTATCAGTATGCTCCATCATCTTCACATCAACTTCCTCAACCTCAACCAGATCATCAAACTGCATACCGACCGACTATGCCAACAGCTGGGTTGATCAGACCAGATTTAAATCGACCTCATCCAGCTAGGGCTCCTCCTTCGACTATTGGTGGTGCCATTGAAGATGAAATTCAATTTCAAAGCATGATGGCTCCTCCAACACGAATGTATAATACTTTTGAGGGACTTCTTTCGTCGGGTATGAATGCAAGAAATAATGATGGTGGGAGTGAAGCTGATCAGACGAATTATTATGATGATTGATGTGATTTGAAGAATTTGAAAATATTATTTTTCAGTTGTATGACATTATTGTGTGCTTAATTAATTTCCACTTTGTAAGACATTATTTGTTAATTTTGGGTTTGTAAGACATTAATTGTTAATTTTGGAATGCATGTTTTATTTGATTTTGTCATAATTGCTATAACTAGCTTTAATTATTATTAATATTATGTTTTTATATATAATATTTATTTTAATTTTAATATTTAATATTTAATTTTAATTTTATTTAAATTTTAATTTAATTTTAATTTTAATTATAATTTATTTATAATTTACATTAATTTAAATTAATGTTTAATTATAATTATAATTATTAATTTAAATATTTAAATATTTAAATATTTTATTATTAATAATTTAAATATTTTTTTATTAATTTAAATATTTTATTATTAATATTTTATTATTTAAATTAATCTTTAATTTAATTATTAATCTTTATTTTTAATTTAAATATTTTATTTTAAATTTTTAATTATATTAAGATTAGTTTATTATATATATATTAAATTTAATTTATAATTACATTATATTTCAAATTTAATTTAATTATAATTTAAATTTTAATATTATATAATTATATTAATTTATGATATATAATATTATAATAAACTATTAATTTTGAAATAAAAATTAATTTATTAATTACGTTGGCATTTGTGGCGGCCAAAAGCCCTCACAAAGGTCGAGTCAGCAGGTATTTGTGGCAGCCAAAAGCCCTCACAAAGGTCCAGTCAGCATTCCTTAGTGGCGGCCAAAAGCTCTCACAAAGGTTTGATCAGGCAAATTCAGCATGTCCTTTGTGGCGGCCTATGCCCTCACAAAGGGAGACTTTTGTGGCTACAAAAGCCCTCACAAATGTCTGTCCTTTGTGGCTGTAAAAGCCCTCACAAAATTTTGTGACCAGCTTCTTTGTGGCTGCCAAAAGCCCTCACAAAAGCCACCTTTGTGGCTGTTTTTTTCTCTTATAGTGAAAATCACATGCCATGTGTAAGTGAAAATCACATGTCATGTGTTGTGTGAGATGCTTTGAAGAACATGTAGATTCATTCCATCAGTAGAAAGTGCAAGTCGTAGATTTCTTAACTCTATCCCGAATTCAGGATACACGTGATCAATTTTTGCCCCTTGTGGAGAATCTGCAGGGTGTCGAAACTTTCCATCTCTAATTCTTTCATTTGTAAGCTATGTCAAGTGTTTTGAATCTTCTTCATTGCGATACATTCACCTAATTCTTTTATTTTGGTTAGTTTCGTCCTTCCAAAGGCTTATTCTAATCCATTTTGATCTCTGAAATTATTTTTCCCTATTTCTTCTCTTCTCAATTTGTTTCCCTATTTCATCTTAGAAATTGTCAAAGTTGATTTTCCCTATTAATATTGAATTCATAGAGGACCTTTGTATTCTATCAAATTGTTGCGTGAAATCACTCGCGCAAGGGGTTAAAACTGAGAGCATTATCGATGATAAGGTTCCACATTCTTTATTACTTGAGATTTTAACTGATAAAGGTGTTGGAACCATGATTACTGGTTAATTTTATTCACAAACCATGTTTCTGCTACTACTTCAGCTTTTTATTTTTAAGTTCATGTTATGTTTTTATTGTTTGTTATAATTTTAGGATTTCAATGTCCAGTGATCCAACAAAACTTAAATTATGGTCCACGTTTAGGTGCTAGAACTAGAAAGCCAAATGTGCATGCCACTTAATTAAACAAGTGACATACTAGTACTTGTTTACCCACACATTGTCCTTTCAGCACAATAAGAGGTTCTGAAAATGGCTTGTTTTTTAAGAGCTTATCTTGCCTCTTGTGTCAATTCTCTTTCTTTTTCATACACAATTTATGAAAGGAGAATATACTTCATATATCAATATCACAAACAAAGATGACAAAGTTCCGCTTGATAGATAATTATCAAAAACTAAAAAATAGGATGCTCTATCCTTTTGAAGTTATTAATTAGGCAATAAAACTAGTAGCATTATCACTATGAAGCCTCCACGGTTGAATATTTGAATCAGAATTTTGCCCCAAATTAAAATTCACTTCTCTTCTTATAGTTGTATGATTTAATCGGTGACAACGTACATGTAATAAACTAGATTTAGTCGGTGATTCAATGTTTCATGTTTAATGTCTCGTGGTTTGGATTCATAGAGGACCTTATTCCTTATTCATCAATGTATATGTAAATTTTAACAATTTGCAATTGTGGTAGGTTTCACGGTTGGAAGAGCAAGGTAGTGCTTTAGTGACAGATGACATCAAATGACTTGCACGTGGTCCACTATTCTGGTGGTTATATTAAAAACGGAGTTAGATTCCATACAAAGAAGCATGAAAGAGGCTTACATACCCGAAACAGTGGAATCATCATTACTATTAAGACAAAAGGTTATACTAGTTCAAGAGATAAACACCCGAAAGAAGGGCATATCAACTATTATCGTGATCTCATAGATATAATTCAATTAGATTTGATTGGTTGTTGTTGTGCATGCTAAAGTTAGAGATGTGTATGCTTTGGGTAATGAGTTGTCCAATGATGTAGATCAATGGAATGCACAAGTCTTGCAAGATATAAATGACAATGACTTGATTAGACCAGAAGTTGATGATAATCATGATATCATTGAAGTTACAATATCCATGGAGAACATTCTCCAAAATGATGAGGGTGGTGATGATACAAAGGATAAGAGTGAGGGAAACTTCTTCTAATATATAGAGCAAATTATTTATCAATCAATTTATTTGACTTCTAATTTATTGAAGTTACAAAGGTGTATAGTTATTTTGCTCCCTACCAATTTATGTATTTCATTTGAGGTAGATTATTACTGTCATCAGTTATTGTGGGGATGTCATTTTTTCTATATATTTGTTGAATGTGATGCTCATAATAAATATTTATGAGTTTGTTATTTCAGCACTTGCAAATTAGTGCAGTTTGCTTTTACACAGAACTGAGAACACAACCACTATACATTACAAACTTCAAAAGAGTGAACCATTAGAGCTTATTACCTTATGATTGTTTGGTTTTTTGTATTTTTTGTTATATATATATATATATATATATATATATATATATATATATATCTTTTATTGTGTGACGGGGCTTTAGGGGTTGGTTTATCAAATCTGAAATATTTCTCAAAAGAAAGTGTTGCATGACAAAGAATAATAGAAATGATAGAGTTTCAAAGATAGATTCTGAAAACATGGAAGGAGAGACTTTAGAGAAAATGTTAGGATAAGTTGAAATTAAGAATTTATTGATAAGTGGAGAAATATATCTCTTTTGTAAAGGTTTTTATGATTTAATTAGTGGAGAAATATATTTTTTTATGATCTAATTTCATTTCAATATTGCCACAAGGATATAATACTCATGTTAGTGCTACAATTAAAATGCTAGGAATGCAAGTAACATGAATTTAATAGAATTACTAAAATTAAATTATATTTTATTGTATATTTCAACGACATTAGTTAATAAAAATAAATTAGAAATTTAAATTTAATTTATTGTTATTAATAATTTAGAAATACAATTAGTAGGGATATAAAATAAATTTATTTAATAAATATTAATAAATTTTAGTGACAGACAATACCGTAGGAATAGATTAATTCTTTATTTATATTTTTTCAAGATTTTACTGACAGACAATATCATAGGAACAGATTAATTCTTTATTTATATTTTTCTAAATTTTAATGACAGACAATACAGTAAAAACAGACGAATTCTTTATTTATATTTATTTAACCTTTAGTGACAGTCACTATTGTAGTTATTGTAGGTAGAAATCAAAAACAGTAGTGACAGTTCTCAAAGTATAGCAAATCGTCCCTTAAAGTTGACATTTGCGTTGGGTGTTGGGTGTTACTCAAAGTATTATTGGCTAACATTCTGTGTCACTAAACGTCAATTTTTTTTATAGTGACACATATATCATCTCTAGCAATGTAAATAAAATAAAAGGATTTTCTCCTTTTAAAATAATTGACGTTTAGTAATTTTTGTATTATTTGACCATAAGAAAGGAACTTAAATATATTTTTTAAAAGTAACATTATAAAAAAAAAATCCATGCATAGATCATTAAAAAAAGAAGTTATTGTCAGTGAAAGTTGTAACATTCTTTTATTTATTATTTATTATGTTTTTATAATAATAAAAACTTGATTGTTATAATTAATTAACATCCACCAGGTCCTCCAAATTGAAGAGAATACCCATGTCGTTTGCGTAGATTCTCATAGTAATCAAGTCTGTAACACCTATCATAGGCGTCATTGTATGTTCTAGTAAATTTGACCTCAGGTCCAAAATCTTGGCTAGCTTCATTTCGAAATGCAATGTTCCTAAAATAACAAGCATGAGAAAATTTGCCATCTGGAAAATGTCCTGATCCCATTGGAGGACTAGAAGAACCAGGAGGAGTTACTGTTAACCCACCCCATCCCACTTGCTCAGCTGAAGCCAAGTTGGAGAATAAGTGTTTTGGAAAATATCCAACTACCTCATTTGCCAGAGTCAACCACCAATGTTTTGTTGTTTTATCCTGAATACATATCCATAAAAATTTATAAATATATTATTTACATCCTTAATATGTCTTGAAAAGAAACTAAAGGAATGTCTATCTTATTTAAGTTTGATATAAGATAGTATTCCTTATGCATGTCTTTGAGCAGTATCATTATGATAATAATATAAATTGAAATTATTCTTTTTCACATTAAAATATCCATATATTTTAAATTTAAATATTACATAAATAGATTACCTGAATAAGAGAAATTGGCAATTCAGCCATGGTTCCACCATAAGTAGATATTGGTACAATGCGTGCACCAAGGTAATATTTATGGCTGATTTGAACAAAACCGCTGCATAATATGTTGTAGCATCCACTCTTGAACTTATTTGACTATAATATTTTAATACTATGTTATATTCTTAAAACAAAAATAAAACTGTGTTTTTCAACTATTTTCAAAATTTAAATTAACAAATAATATTGTGTTTTTCAAATAACCTCAAATGTAAATTAAGATTAAAAAAAAATTATAAACAACTTTCATGAGCATCTGAAGTATTTCCTATATTGTAATATAAATAAGTAGAGATTAGAAAGAAATCACTTACCATCCAATATGAGTATAAATGAGTTGCATTATTTTTGTATAATTGTGGAGATACCTAACATCATGCATGAGATAGTTTATATTGTATTTTCTATACCATAAAATTTATTTAAATATAAAACCATATATGTATATGTATGATTTTAGGATAAAATAAGTTTGTCATATTTGGAAATATCAAAACTTACATGCCATCCGATGACGATTTTATTTGTGTCACCTACCACTCCGTTTTCAACATATAAATAACTTGCGCTTGTTTGCCCGAATGAAACGCTGGGATTATAAACACTAGTAGTTCCACTAACTCCATAGTAAGGACCAACCTCTCTTATAAGATACAAATGAGTAGACTACAAATTCAAAACATTAACATAAAAATTTAATATTGGATCATTAAATATATATATATATATATATATATATATAAATTAGAAATTTAATTATATAGGAGAAAACTTACAAGACTAAGAGAGTTTGTTTGAGTTAGGATATGATCATTGAATAAAGATATGCCACTAATGAGATCATCTTTGGTTATCCTACGAATAGGGACAGTATCTTTTGGACATCTAACTTTCTCAAACGCGAAATGAGATTTTGTTGGTGAAATCTTCACATTTGTTTCACTAATGTTTTTTCCAAAATATGCTTTTCTCTAAACCCAAAGAAAGAAAAACACACATTGAAAGAGATAAAGTATGAGTGTTAAAAGACAAAAATTCAAATGCAACCCAATAAAATAATAAACCTGTAATTTATGATTCTTTAGCAAAGGATGATCAAAAGCCGGTTGTTTGTTAATATCAACACAATCAACTATGTATCCTGACTTGGTCTATAGAAAAGACAAAAAAAAAAATTAAATAAGGAGATCATATTAAACTATCAATAATCCATATATGTATAATTAATACATGAATACTCTTGATAGGAGGTTTATTAAGGAGGTTTAGTTGTTTCTCTAACTCCAAATCTTCGTTCAATGTACTATGCATACCATTTGATGTGTGACTAGCACTGCTAATCACCAAACACAAAACTAAGAACAATGCATACATCATTTTCACAATTCTCTTGTTTTGATGATGGGTCATCATTTTGTATATTGTCTATTTATATATCATGTTCCAAAATACATTAGAAACAAAAACTTCTTAAGGTTAAATATTTAAGATCTGTTATACAAATTTATTATATTTTTGACTAAATTTAATACATAACTTTGACCGTGGAAAAATAAAGACCAAAATTAATAATATTACTACTTTTTTTTTACTAACCATACCCCTAAGTTTTTTTTTTTTAAAAAAAACAAAATACCTAAAATGTCTTTGCCTATTAATAACATTATTGACTCATACGTAAACTCAATTTCTGTGTAGTTACATGAACTCAAATTACGTACACCTCATTTACATAACTAAGATCGTGTATACGTGAACTGATTTCACGCATATTTACGTGAAATGAGTTCAGGTAGGTGTACGTAAATCGAGTTCACGTAGATATACGTGGACTATATTCATTAAATACCATAGCCAATCTAATGATAAAGGCACTAAATTAAGTGTCTCAAAGATTCATCTTTAAGAAAATTTATATCATTAAATTTCACAAACACATTTTTTATCAATAAATCTCTCAAAATTGTATCAACTATCAATCACCAAGAGAAATTATTAGTTGTTTTGGTAAATTTATTTATATCCCTTTTGGGATTCAATAAAAGTTTCAGCTCTTTATTATTTTTTATTTTTATTTTTGTAATGTTAAATAATATGCTTCATAGTTTCGAGTTTACACTTATATATTATATTATTTATTAAATTAATATAATTAATTTCGTATGATATTTCTTTTACAAGTAATAATATAAAATTATTGAGATAATGATTTTAATATTTATTGAAATAATGTTAAATTTATATAAAATTTTATTGGTTTTAGTTTTAAGAATATTAGAATATGAGTTGTTTTTATTAAATAAAATAGATTTGAGATTTTTTTATTAAATAATTTTTTTTATTGAGATAATGTTAAATTTATATAAAATTTTATTGGTTTTAGTTTTAAGAATATTAGAATATGAGTTGTTTTTATTAAATAAAATAGATTTGAGATTTTTTTATTAAATAATTTTTTTTAGTGAGGTCTAAAATACTTGTTATAACACGCAACTGAACTCCATTCACTTACATCTACGTGATCTCTTAATTTACGTATACTTACGTAAACTTAATTCACGTAAATATACATGAATTTAATTCATGTAAATATACGTGAATTTAATTTACGTATACGTGATCTCAATTACGTAAATAAGACATACATAAATTGAGTTTACATAGTTACACATAAAATGAGTTTACGTAAACGTATGTGAATTGAGTTCACGTGTGCGTTTCGTGAATTCAGTTCAAGTAAGGATTATAAATAGATAAAAGGCTTAATTGCAGTTTTGGTCCCCCTATTTTAGCTGAATTGTGAAAGTTGTCCTCCCATTTTATTTCTCCCCAATTTTAGTCGCCAAATAGAATCTTGGTCCAAAATTTGATGAAATTTCATTTTTTTTTAAAGCTGTATTACACCATTTATGATCATATATTTTAGGTACAATGGTTAAAAATGAGATCTTGAGGCATGGTGTGATTTAAATAAATGTAAAAAAAAATGAAATTTCATGAGATTTTGGATCAAAATTCTGTTTGGGAGACCAAAACTAGGGAGAAACAAAATGAGAGGACTACTTACGCGATTCAGCTAAAATAGGGGGACTAAAACTGCAATTAAACCTAATTAAAAATATTTTAAATATTTTGTTAATAAAAAAATTGAGAGATGTAAATAGCTAAAATGGGAGTTTAGGTAGCAAAATTGCCAAATTAATATGGTGAGCATGTCCCTAAGCAACGTGCGTATTTTTCGATGTCATCATTGATAAAAATTAATGATAAGAATGTGAGAGGAACCGACTCAATCAACCTTTCGTGTGAAAGTGACACGTCGTCGTGTGATGCCTTAAACGGGGACCAGATAATGGAATTAACTACTTCCCTATGTGTGAATATATGGTTTCTTCAAGCAAAGCAATTATTGGTGTCCTTTAGAGTAACATTTGTGTACTTATATGAAATCACTTCACCGTGTGACTTAATAATAAATAGTGTGTTTAAGACGTCATTTCTCCATGCAAGGAGATGCTTTTGTGGTGTTAAACTAACAACTATCAAGATCACACATTTTTTTAACATTTTTCTTCACTTTATAATGACAATGAAGTCATGCAAGTGTGCTACATCAGTTTACCCCCAAACACTCATATCTTCAAAGTTTAAATTTAACTTTCATTCCTATATCATTATGTGGGGTATTTTCTATTGACGACAAGCCGCATTTTGATTTGTGTTTTTTAAAAACTTTTTGCTAAATGAGGAGTTATTCTGGTAATTCTCTTACTACAAAATATAAGTTTGAGAGAGTTTTTGTAATCATCTTTAAAATAAAGTTAATGGAAGATAAAAACATAGGTAAGTAGAAGAGAATAGACACAAGAAATTTATCTAAGTTGTCCGACACTCTAAACTCAAAATAACATATACAATAATTTATACAAGATTTTTTGAACAAAATTTGAAGCGGATAAAGAAAATTTATTTTTAAACAAATAAAAAATTTTATAATTAATTTAGGATATCACGTTTCTTAAAAATTGAAATGAACACTATAATTTTTTTTCTTCCTATAAAACAAGGCAATCTCCATAGATTTGATTTAACTATAATATCTTAATTTAATTAAATAAGTAAAAGTAATATACAAATTATAACTCTTATTTCCGAATCACATATAAGAGCAGAGTTTTTTCCAAACCTAAACTTAAAAACTCATTAACATGTAATAACTGTGATTTCACAAATGTAGTGTCAAGCCTACCAAATACAAACAACGAAGAAGGTGTATTTCGAGATCATGTCGATAGTATAATATAGGTAAAAAAACACGCAATTAATCATAAATAAATCATGTTGTTTCACAAACAATCTTCAAGGAAAAAACATCACATTATAAAGTCAGAATCACTCAAGAAAAATCAATACATTTCACTATAACATCAAATCATCTAAGAAAAATTATTATCGCACATGATACATATTAATCATAACAAAACAATCACAAGAAAATGCAATGTTATGCATGAGCATAAATTCTACTTCACATTTTGGTATCATTATAACTCTGAAGTACTTGGTTATGAGGTTATATACTATGCCACCACCCGAATGGACGAATAATTCAAATTGGTCTTGTCCTCGTAGATCCTTTCAACTTAACCGACGACACATACACACAACAAACGAGGTAAACATGTGTTGCATGGTAGCTCCCGACATTTGGAGTTCTACCTCAAAGTTACATTGGAATTGTCCACCCGAATACTTCCAAGGTCTAACAATCTTGCCTTAATACCTAATAGTAGACCGCCACAATCAGACTCATTTAGTTGTACATTCCCGAAATCGCTAGGTTTGTCAAGCTATACCTATATGATAACAAAATAATCTCTACTTCAAATATTCTTAACATCTATATTCTTCCCTCGATAGCCTAGATTACTCCATTAAAAACACCATCTTTACCACAAGATGGAGTCGTCACTATTTCATCAATCATGTAGTTACTTCAATATTCTCATCATAAATTTATAAAATTATTATCATTAATCATACATCATCATGATCACCATATAAACTCAACCTTACCTTATTTCGACATTTTCTCAAATACAACAATTAATGGGATTTTCGACACCAACTGCAGATCAACAAATACATCGAACAAATCAAAATAAATGGCAAGTTCACAAAACCGTCAAGATACGACTGAAAAATTATGCGGAATATAAAAATAAATATTGAATAATTAGTAATAATTTAAGGAACAAAAATGAAGTCAAAACGACGAGAAAAAACTGCAAAAAAAAGTCTCACCAACTCGTCAAAAGGGTTCAATGTCAACTTCATCAGAAAATACAAATAAGTAGTGCTTCTAAAAGTTTTCGATGAGAAGAATCTAAAAACGACACCAGTTTTTTGAGATGACAAACGTGATGATAGGAATCGGTCAAAAATAGCTCGACCAAGAAATGAAAGTAGTTGTTTCTATTGAAACAAAGCCATAGTAGATAAAATTAATGTCAAAAATGGATTCAGTGACCGATTTTGTGTAGTATTGAGGTTGAGATCGATTCAAATGAAAAATAATTGGTGGTAGTTAATTTGAGATAAAGGGTTTACTCGATGCGCATTACTTGGCTTATGGAATTTGCTTTTTGTTTTTTTTTTAATTGTAGGTTGAGGGGTGGAGATAGCAGATGTACATGTACAAGAGTAAAACAGTAAGACCCAATATAGGAGAGTGCAGATCTATGCAGAAATGGAGGTGTAATGAACAACTCGTAGATGTAGGAAAGAAAAGCCTAAATCAGTTACAGTACTATCCCAAATAATACACAAAAGTAGAAAATAGGTGTATAAATATTCGTCTGGTCAAAAATTCACTTTTTAGTATTTTTAAAAGCCCTTAATAAATAAATAACTTATTTTAATGATCGACACTAGTTAACATTTTTACATAAATCTAATTTATTTTACTCATTTTAACATAATATTATTTTTTCTTAAGATAGATAAATCTAATTTTAACCAATACTCTCATATACAAAATAATAATTATAATTATTACTTTTATTTCAAAATGATCATATAAAGTACATCATCTTTATAAAATAGTCAAAATGATTAAATAAATAAATATAACATCAATAATTTATACTAATTACTAAATCAAAATAAATATATATAAAATCATCATATCATAACAACTATATAAAAATGAAAAAAATGAATATCAATATTATCAATACCTCAAGATAACTATTTATAAATAAATAATTAAAATAAGATATATTTCAAAATAATTAAATATAATTATGTGCAAACTTAACATTAGTCAAACATACAAGAAAATATAACATTAATTACCAACTCACATATACACGTAAAATATTATTCTCTAAAATATTTACACTAAAATACTATTATTTTTATAAAAATATATAAAATAATAAACTATAGCATTCGTTATTTATATTACTCATTTAGTCAAATATGTACAAAATTAACATATCATAGAAAACACACATATAAAGAAAATTAATCATAAAGTTAATCAACATATATTCTAAAATAATTTTAACACTAAATTCATTATCTAAAATCTTATTTCATTAAGAAATATTTTTATAAAACTTGACGTGTTACAGGTTCACTATTCAAGTGGTAGTTACATCTAGTGTTTTCATTGGAGGATTTTTCACTAAAAATATTTTTCTCAAAGTGCTAGCTCAGTGTAGTCAAGCTCTTGAAACATAAACTAACTCAAGCTTTTAGCTTATTACGGAAAAACTCTTAAATAACTTCTCTCAAACTTCTAGTTTACTATAATCAAGTTCTTTGAAGTCACCTTCTCAAGCTTCTACCTTAGAAACGTCAAACCTTGAGAAACAATATTGGGCTAAATTATAATGTTCATATTTACAAGGTAAAATAAATATATAATAGACTCACTACTAACATTGTCTAAAACTTCTATATAATGTTCATATTTACAAGGTAAAATAAATATATAATAGACTCACTACTAACATTGTCTAAAACTTCTATTCAAATAATCGATGATTTATTGTAGTTTGTAATGTTGTAAGTAGAACTATTTAATCAATTGAAAAACTTATAAAAAAGTAGACGGGTTTTTGTTTTATCTTTAGTGCTAGGAAGAGATTGGGTTAGTGGTTTGTAGCTTTGGTGTGAAGATATTTTTTATTCGTCCACCTTAGTACAGCAAAAGGTGTTGGATCTTTGTTGGTGACAATTGCTGCAAGACTTTGATAGTGAAGTTGTTGATGAAGATTTTATGTAGTAAATTCCAAAGTGTGTTGTTACACTAGCCTTTAGGTTCAATTCGCCCCCACCAATCGGATGCAAATGAGACAACCAGTGAATCCCCTTCAGGATACTTTGGAAACCTTGATATGATTTGCACTATCACACCAAGAATATCTCTCAATAGTATGTTACAAAATAATATTACCTATTCTTTTCTCATGCATTAGAAAAGAATAAGTTGACTTAGTATATGAGAATGTGAAAGAAAATGGATGGCAATTACTTGAATTCGTGTTTGCATTCTGTCCAAAGTGACCCTATTTATAGGAAAATAATGTCACTTGGAAAAGAGTTGCAATTCTTCTTCTGCCACTGTTTGCAAAGAGACATATACATTTACCGTTCAAATATTAACCAAATCATTGCAATGGTCTGGTGGCGAAACAACATACTTGTCCGCGTGTGAACCAAGTTCGACCCCTCCCTTGCACCTTTTCATTTTAAATCAATAGTTGCGCCTTTTCAAAATGGAATTTTTCCAAAAATAAATGGGAAGCGCGGATTCCAACTTTGGTTCCAGCATTAGGAAATAAAGAAAACAAAATGGAATTTTTCCAAAAATAAATGGGAAGCTTGAGAATCATGAAAATCTCATATATTTATCATTGAGGAAAAAGAGTATGTCTTGAAAGCACTTACCAAATAATTCAGGAAGGAATCCTTCCCTTTAGCTTCTACCTCATACCATATCTCTCTCCTTTACACCTCATTTGTGACTAGAAAAATAAGCTTTCTCTACACACTTATGTAGGAATTTAATTCCCTTGATTTCCAATCATATTTAATGATTAGGATTAACAAAAAAAAAATTTTCTTTCTATTCGACTTGAACACCTGTGCTGTCCTACTCACATATCTCTACTTAAATTTTTTCTAAGTCTACAAATTTCCTACACTCAATAACAATAAGCAGAAAAAACAAATCCCTAATCAGAAACCTTTTATAGACAAAATTCAATAAACATAAAAGAATATATGAATCTTAGCCACCATCAATTTCACACCCCAACTATCGTCTTGTTCATCAAATAGTTCTAATTCTACAAGAGTATTACTAACATCTTTTCATCCTCTTTTTCGAGTAACAAAAAGTTGAGGTCATCTTCATCACTTTCTTTTTGTTTTCAACTTGGTGCTCTTCCATCTCTAACTCTAGGGTTCACATTGAAAGCTTGAAACTCTTCTCTCTTTCAAAAAAAATTGTGGGACTTAGAGTTTTGTGTTAGAATTAAAAGCGGTCTTAACGGCCTTTCCCATACAAATCATAGTTAGGTTGTTAGTTAGTAGGTATAAAATATATAATTGTGATTGTTTATCCTTTTAAAAGAAATTAACGTAGACTAATAGATTAAAGCAGTCAAATGCTAATTTTTAGTGAGTGTGATATGTAGTATATGATTTCTACTGTGGAAGTTAAGTTTTATTGTTGTATATGTTGAAGTTTTAATTTTTATGATATATATGAAGTAAAGTTCGAATTTTTTATGTTATATGTATTGAAGTTTGAATTTTTATGATATATGTGAGAAGGTTTTAATTTTTAGGCAGTAAGTGATGAAAGTTTGTGTGTGATATGTATGAGATTAAAGTTTTGATTTTTATTATTATCTGTTTATGAAGATACGATTTTTATGATATGTGTGGTGGAAGCTTTGATTTTTATGATAACTATTTATGAATATGATTCTCATGTGATGTATGACATTAGTGATTTTTTAATCAAGTAATGAATTTGTGTAACTGATTTTTGAAGAATATGACATGACCTTAGTAGGTTGTGTCAGAACATTTGATTTTGATAATATATCATCATGTCTGGCATATGCATCTTTGTGGAAGTTGCTTTTGTGGTAGACTTATTCCCCAATGTTATGGATGATTTTTCTATGTACAAGTTGTCTTAGTGGTAGGTAATATATCTGTATCATATAATTTTTAGAATCACACACAAGCACATACGTTTTTGTTATACAATTTTAGTGTTTACGTTTTATTCTTTTAAATTAGGAAGTTTTTATACTTATTTATTTGTGTCATTTTTCCATATGGAAAGTATTGGTTTGATGTAGATGATGGAGGAAAATAGTTGACTCTTACAACAACATTTAGGTACTAATGACAATGAGGAGATTCAAAAATAATTATTGTGATTTGCAGTGAATGTTGGACGAAAATTAATTTTTAAGACTATTTTGCAATAACAAATATGCAGCGGCATTTCCAGGTTTTATATCTTCATAGCCGACTTTTTAAATGTATTAGAAATTAGTAGGCTAGACATTTTTATTTTACAAATAAAACTTTTGCGTAATTTAAAAAAAATGAGTATTTTTAAATAATGTAATGAATCAAAAAAATATATGAAGTGTTACATTTACTAATTTAATCTTTCTCAAAGAGAATATAACTTTTTAGATCAATAATGCAAGAGAGATGACTCTCAACTAAAAATATTTTGACTTCAAGTATTGTCTCCTGTTTTTTTAGTTTTTTTTCTTTTTTATTTCAAACTATCAGCAATTCATTTCTGATTTTCCAATCGTTGATCATATTGTCGCGACAAAGTGTACTCTTCATAATGCTTTTCATAGTAATTGCTTAGCTTGAAACGATCTTGTACAAACTCAGAACAACTGTCAAAATTCAAATGTGTTGCTCTGTAGAGAGTGTCATGTAGTATTAAAAGAGATGAAATGAAGAAATTGCAAAACTTAAAAGAGAACACGTTGAGGAGATAAAACAGTTTAATGATAAGATACAAGAGATAGAGGAGAAATTAACGTAAGAAAATGGAAGCGATGGAAGGAAAATTTCAGCTTATTCTTAAGACAATGTTGAACTCAAACATTGTAGGATTGAATATAGATGCTTTAGCAGCTTTTTTATCAACTCCAACTTATGCTAACAGGACTCTACGTTCTTCTACATCAACATATGCTCCTAATAATAATTAAGTAAGACTGAACTATATTATGTCGTAACTTAATTGAAAAAGGAACCTACAAGAATATAGTTTTCATTTGGCAACATCATAAAACCATTGTCGTTGTCAATTTGAAAAACCGTTCTGTTAGAGGTAGTTAATAGTACGA
The DNA here is from genome assembly GCA_037974875.1 of Cicer bijugum. NCBI lineage: Eukaryota > Viridiplantae > Streptophyta > Magnoliopsida > Fabales > Fabaceae > Cicer > Cicer bijugum. The sequence continues at coordinate 1,044,621 of JBBPBT010000013.1, forward strand.
TTTTTAAAAAGCGTTGTTTAAAAAAAAAACTGTTGCGTAAGGAAAAGGCAATGCCTTGGTTCTCCACGGACAGAAAAATGTTCTCGTAGATTACGACAATGTTTTTTTTACGTTAAATAACGGTTTTTATGCGTTGCAGTAGGACAAAAATGTTGTAGTGTAAGTAAATTTCTTCAAAGAGAAATAAATTGACAAGACGATATACAGCAGTGAAATATTTGAAGATTATTGCCTATTTACTTGATGTGATAGAAGGAATTAATGCAATTTAATCATCCAAATAAAGTATATATGGAATGCAAGTGAAAAAGAATGTTGTCAGATTTTACTCCTAATTTAATCATGCAAAAGCATTTATGTCGTCCTAGATTTTTATAGAATTGTTGTCTCAAATGTATATAGAAGTATGTTTTGCTTATTATAACTTTTTTCCTATGAATATTTTTAAATGTCTTTGTTGGAAAATATGTATGTAATAGTGTGAATTTAAAAATTTGTTGAAGTCTCACATTGGAAAGAAATATTTCTTGTAAATTTAAGTGGAAAGAAACTTGTTAAGTCCCACATTGGAAAAAAATAATTTTGAAATCCCATATTGAAAAACTCTAGTATTTTGAGTAGTTTTAAATCTATACATACTAAAGTCCCACATTGCTTAGAAAACAAATGTGAGTTTCCTTCCTTCACTATATAATGAGCTTCAAACTATTGTGAAAAGAACACCAAAGTTGGATGTTTTTCCCAACTTTCTCTTTTCTCCCTCTTATATTCTGCTTACCTAATTTCGAGCCATTTCTCCCCTTTCTTTTTGTCCCTTACGGTTTTTTAGAATGGTTATTATGCCGCAGTCCCTTCATTTTTAGAGCTGTCCCTTCGATTTTTAGAGCGGTTATTATACCGCAGTCCCTTCGGTTTTTAGAGCGACAATTATGCCGCAGTCCCTTCGGTTTTTAGAGCGAGTCCCTTCGGTTTTTAGAGCTGCTGTTATGCCGTAGTCCCTTCGATTTTTAGAGCAGTCGTTATGGCGTAGTTATAATTGTGTGATTTTTAAATAGTTTTTGAAACTCAAAATCCAAGAGTCTTGTTTATTTAGAAACTAGACATATTTCTCCTCAATCAGAGAACTGATTACGCTAGACTTATTGTTGTAAGACCTTCGTGCTGAATATGAGAGAATCATATAAAATATAAGAATAGAGAATTAATAATAATTATTTCTTATTATATATTTTTTATTATATGAATGTGAGCTGTATATATAGAGCACTAGTAAATTAGTGAGTATTAATAGAAATTCACTAATAGTCTATTGAACTTAATATATCATATCATATATGATGCATAGCTAAAAAAATATTTAAAAAATTGTTGCACTCTCTCGTAAAGTTGACTATTGTTGGTTTTGTATTTTAACACCACCGTGAAGTGAAATTGAATGTCGGAACGAAGGCGTTTTGAATTGTGATTTGAAATAAATCTATTAGTTCTCAAGTTTTAATACTTGGAATATTTAGAACTTCATAAAGTTAACCATAGTTAGTATTAAAATTGTAACACCATCACCATTTGTCTTGAATATGGTAATTTAATTCATAGATTATGACAAAATAAAATAAGTTATTTAAAATCTTGCAAGGTACAATCGATAAAATAAATTGTAACTATGAATTTTGAAGGAGCAAAATTACATCCCATACTACTTTCTAACATTTGGTATTGACTCTAGTCTTACTTCCTTACATCTGCTATAAAACATAAGAAAATAAGAGTTAGATAATAATCTTATTGAGTTCTATAAAAAGGGAGGACAGTTTGAATAATTTTCCTTAAAAAAATAATGAAAGTTTGTAAATTCTTTTCATTAGCCATAAGTCAAACATTTAAAATTATTTCTTTTACTTTAAGCATGGTAAAACTGTACATTCTCTTTCTTTATTTAATTTAGAAAATCTTTATAAGTTTCATTTCCTTTTATAAGGAAAAGCTTGATGATTTTCATTTCCTTATATTAAGGAAAAGCACCTAGTAAGTTGAAAATCGAAACTGAACAAATTTGCAAAGCTCTTAGATATGTTCCGTAACACTTTTCTAGTTTGATTAATTAGTATTTACCATAAGATTTGAATCATAGTCTACTATTAATGTTTTATAAATGAAATTATAACACTTCAAATGATTTGGTTCCATAACACTCCAAATGATATTATAAATGCGTTGAACTCATAATTAATTCTATGTGAAATTCAAGAGATTCAAAGAGAAATTTTTATTTGCAAATCTCATTTGAAAGAGATGGAGAATCGACTAAGGTTTCATTCCTTTATCATTCCTTACTACTTATCTTATCACTTATCATTAAAAACCAAAATCAGATTCTGCAAACATGTTCATCACTGTATCTTGCTATCATTTTAGGATATTCGAAGACGATCCTTCTCAGATCACCACATTATGCGAGGTTGAATATCAAGAACAAGTCCTTCAGGAAATTCTAAAACAAGTGCAATTGCGAAAAATAAGTTTTATAGTAGCTAGCTACATGATAAACTCACAACTCGCGTTATTTTATATAGTGCTTCAAAATTTAAAGAGTTAATTAGAATTGTGAATTTATACAATGTCTTTTAGATTGAAAATTAGAACTACTCACAACTTACAATCGCAACAACGTTTACTCAAAAAATGACTGTTAATTATATTCTTCTAGCCTTATTTATCGTTGCAAGTACGCTGTTTGTTCTGCTTTTCACATGTTATATTCATTTCATCATGCATTTTATATCTTATCCTAGTTGCATTTTTTTCTTCTTGTAACCTTTGTCTAAATTACATGATAATAATACTGACAAATATATTTGATTGTGTAATCACATATACTATAATTTTTGTTCAAGTTGCATCATTTGAAATTAACTATGGACAAGTAGCTAAAAATTTTCCATCACCAAACAATGTCCTTGAACTCCTCAACCCCTTAAAGATCACAAAAACAGGAATCTACCACACAAATTCAAAGATTCTTCGATCTTTTTATAACTCAAACATCGGAATCATAGTATCGATCGAAAACCAAATACTAAACCAATTTAATGATCCACAACAAGCTTTTGAACGGGTAACCAGCCATATAAAATAATATCTTCCAAAAATAAAGATCATATGAATTTAAAGTAGGAATTCTAGAAAATATTTGAATATATAATTGCAGATTCAAAACACTGCTAAATCAGCGATTTCCGTAGCAAAATCATACATCAAAATCAATAGAAAATTCATCAAAATCCATAAAAAAAAATCAGCAAAATGCATAGTAATTCATAGCAAAATCAGCAAAACCAAACTGTTAAAATTGCTAAGAAACCAGAATTATTAGAAAATTATCAGAGAAAACAACAATCCTATTTAGGAGAAACAAGGCATCAACACTTCTCGACGGCAACGCTTCTGGAATGATAAAAGATGAAAAGATACTCATTGTCTGTGCGGAAGCAACAATACATGGACTCGTCACTGCCGTTGAAGCAGAAAAACGTAGCCTGAAAGGGCAGCATAGTAACAAAAAATAGAGGAAAAACGATTTTCACTTACTTGTGAATCACTGAATTGCTAAATCATGAATTGTAGAGTCGTGATTCGTAAATCCCTGAATCGTGAGAGAAATACAATGAAGGAAAACGATTGAAGAGGAATAAGTATTGAATAGGAAATAGAAGGAATATGTAACACCCTAAATTTTAGGATAAACTATTGTATTAATTAAATAAAATTTTTAATAATTAATTTGATCTTAAAATTAATATAAAATATATGTTAATAAACTTTGTGATTAATTTTTGTTATACGGATGTTTTCTATGATGTGCTACTTTGGTACACATTATATTAAACTTCCAGAAAGACACCTTAGGTAATTGTATACAACCAATTACCTATTTCGAAAGACTTCTTGTAATTAAATCATAGTTGCTATTTTTATCTTGTATTGAGTTGTTTATTACTACTATCAAATCCATGAATTAGTTTGATGCTTGCATTTTTTGATTTTGAGTATTTGATCTTGTTTAAATTTAATTAGTTTGATGTTAACAAGAAAGTATTGATTATGTGTGAAAAAGTTAGTTGAATTTGAGTTTAATATATATAATTATATTTTTTTTTCAAGAAACAAACTTAGAATCGCTTAGAAATGGTAGACGCTCCAGAGTCTAGCCATCAACGTCATGATCATGAAGCAATATCATTTGAGAATACTTAGTTGTTTTCATGAATTTTAAAGTTTGATGTAGTTATTTTGTATATTCAATATCTTTACTAATATTTTGGTTTTTGATGTAATTTTAAAGTTTGATGTAGTTATTACTTTTTAATAGATTCAATTAATTTTAATTTGTTGTGTATTTTAATTATATGCATAATGTTTATGAATATTTTTATTTTAATTTAAGATCAATTGTTATTTAATAAGCCATCAAAATAAAATTTATGAAAAATACAAGAAAAAATGTCACCCGAAAATAAAACAAAACTATATCAGTTTGCGACGGTTCAAACCGTCGCAAAGCGTATTTTGAGGCGGTTGCAAACTGTCACAATACTCAATAGAAACAAATATAACAGCTGTGTTTAACGACGGTTTGAACTGTCGCAATTATTAATTGATGGCAGTTGGAACGACGGTTTTTAGAACCGTTGCAAAATAGCCTCGCGAGGCACGAATATGCGACAATTAGAAAACCGTCGCAATTGTGCAATTGCGGCGGGTACAACCGCAAATAGCCTTTTTAACCGTCACAAATTCTTATTATTTATTGTAGTGATAAACTTTATGATTAATTTTTGTTATATGGATGTTTTCTATGATGTGCTACTTTGATACACATTATATTAAATGAGCGATATAAATAATAAATATTTTATTTTATTATATTATATATATTTTTTAAAGTAATAGTATTTTAGTGTAATATTTTAAAGAATAAGATTTTATGCGATTTTATGTGTATATACGCGCACTCAATTAATATAACATTCTTTTATGTGTTTGACTAATATTAAATGTGTACTTAATTATATTTATTTAATTCTAAATATATTTTATTTTAATTATTTTTTTATATTGTGATTATATATATATATATATAGTATGATTTATTAATTAATATAAAGTGTTTATTTTATACTTATTTATTTTATAATTTTTAATATTCTCTAATGATGATAGTATTTTAATGTGAATATTTTTAAATAAAAAAAAGTGTCATTAGGTTGATTATTTTGAATATTAATATATTTTAGAAGATTAATTACTTTTATTTTATAAAATATTAGTTTTGAAATATTAGTAATACTCAATTTCTCCATTTGTAGAATTCATTATTTTGAACCGTTCTCCTTTACCTTAATTTCGATTTGAGTAAAACCAACGACAAAACATCTGTGTGAAAAATGGCTATATTATCCAGTGATTGGTTTTCTGATTTATGGTAATTTTCCTTCACCTAATATTAGTTTTGTGTTTAAGATGATTGTCTTAATAGAGTATCATAGGCCTACGAGGGGAGAAAATAAATATTGAGAATTTGCGAAGTGAAGATTATTTTGTCATGATATAGGTAGGGTCTGACAAGTCTAGTGATTCTGGAGAAGTACAATTGAAGGAGCCTCGTCGTGGCGGTCTGCTGCCGAGCCTTAAGGCAAGATTGTTAGACCTTAGAGGTATTCGGGTGGGGAATTCCTAGGTGACTTGGAGGTAGCACTCCAAATGTCGGGAGCTACCACGCAACACACGTTTACCTCGACTGTCATATATATATGTGTTTCGGGTTGAGTAGAGGGGATCTATGAGGACAGGGCCAATTTGAATTGTCCGTCCAACGGGATGGTGGCATAGTATCAAGCTTCCTAACCAAGTATTTCAGAGTTAGAATGGTACCACATTGTGAAGTAGAGTCTAAGCTCATGCATAGCATTGCATTTTCTTGTGATTGTTTTGTTGTGATTAATATGTGTTATGTGTGATAATAATTTATGCGATGATTTGATGTTACAGTGAAGTGTACTGATTTTCCTTGATTTTGACTATATAATGTGATATTTTTTCTTGAATAATGTATGTGTAATGATACAGTTTATTGACGATTAATTGTGTGTTCCTCTTATTTATATTATACTAATAACATGATTTCAAAACTCACCTCCTTCGTTGTTTGTGTTTGATTGGCTTGACCATGGGTTTGCGAAATCGCAGTTATTACAGATTGATGAGTCTCGAAGTTCATGTTTTGGTGAAATCCCGCTCTGATAGGTGATACTGGGAATTAAGAGTTGTAACGTGTAATTTACTTATGTTATTACAAATGACTTTTTATATGAAAACTTAGTACGAGTAAGTCCCGGGAATTAAATCAAGAAATTCTAAAGAAATCAAGTTCATTGATATTGCACTGTTTTAATTGAGGAACAAAGTTGAATTGTTACATGTGTATTTAGAGAAACGTGAAATAGATGAGACTCTACATGCAGCTAAAAGTAATTATAGTAACAAATAATAAATCATATTAAAATCTGAATGTCATAATAGACTTTAGGAGTATGTCCTAGCTATTTAGCCTAAATTCTTTTAATATTCTTCTCATACTAAATACAAGGAACATGCATATATTTTAGGAGTATGTCCAATGACATCCTAACATAGTGCATGATAATTACATCAAACAAATAATTTTTGATATACTCCCAAATCTTTATAATATTATAAATATTTACTTCACTTTAGTTCCTAGCTAGTTTGTCCACTCATTCATCAACACTCATTTAAAAAAAATGCTAACTCCTAATTTTTTTTCCACTAAATCATTTTTATACCAAAAAACACTTATTTTAGTTATCTAAACAATTAAAAATTTCTAAACAAGATTTCACACGTATCCATAATTATTCATATGAGTTATCGATTAACACAATTTTCAAATTTTATCCAATCTCAACTTAATCAGTTTAAGATCCCTACTATTACTAATCAATCATGCTACTCATGACAACGAACGGTAAACATATAATTCCGACGGCATAAAAAGTTATGATGAAAAGAGTAATAACTTTAATCAAAGTAAATAATTTTTTATAAATTTTAATTAGAGTGGAGAAACGGTGTATAGAAACGACTTGATAGTTCATTCAACTAGATTTATATTTTTTTTTGTTAAGTAAATATTAGTATTTAAGTTAATTAATAGGATCGGATTTGAGACCTTCCCCTTAAAACTTCTACATATCTCTTAATTCATCAACATAATTATTTTTACTATTGTTAAAAGACCTCCAGTAAATTAGACTTAAAAAGTCTCCAATTTTACTACTCTTAATTTTTTAAGAGCCTCTTTTTAAATTTTACTTTAGACATCTAGATTTATTGAGCCATCCTTGATTTGATGATAAAATGAGTTTATGTATCACTTTGAGCCATCCTTTTTCTTTTTATATTTTTGTTTGGCACACCTGCATTATTTTCTATCAGAAATTAAGAATGTAAAACAGAGACTTGGCAGTACATGTTATTTTATAATTCGAATATCTGTTATGAAAAACTTGGTAGTACATGCTTCAAATTAAAAACCTATTCATATGCTCCTGTTGAAATCTAATGATAATCTATTAAACAAATTAGAAATAAAGAAAAAATTAAGGCAACAAAGACAAAAGTGAAAGCTCGTGAAGGCTTGCTATGAATATTAATTAATTATGAATAGAAGTTCAAAGTCATAGCAAGACGATATCTTCTTTTTCATTTGCCTTGATCAAGCTTGACTCAGCTAAATTCCCGGCACCGGAACCTCCACCACAATCTCCTCCAGCTCGACGGTTGCCACAGCTCCAGCTGCTGGTGCATTCCACCATCCTAAGAGTAGCGGAAGTAATTTTGCCCACAGCAATGCTGCAACTACCACTATGAAGACGAAAATGAAGAGATAAATAAGCCCCACCTGAGATTCGAGGCCGTAGTTGTAGTCAGGATTGTTGAGCTTCATGGTTGGAACTATTGCCATGGGTGGTTCCGATATCATAATAGATTCTGCGGACATTCTGATTCTGGAATGAGAAAAACAAATGGGCAGAGTAAGGAGGATTATATATATGCAATTACAAAACACACAAATTACAAAAGCATCCTCTAAAGATAAAATGCAATGTGTTGTTAATAAAAACAAAATGCAATGTGTAGTTGGTGTTTCACTATTTTCTACTCTACTGCAAAAACAATAAAATGTATTTGGTCTATTTTATACTCCACTCAGAATTTAGCTACATAAATCCTCCACTAGTCACCGCCTCATACTCATCAATTTCTTCTCTTCCTTTCCCGTCCTTTCCTTCTTTATGTGCAAACAAGGTTTTATTCTTTTCCCCCAACTCCCTTAACCGTTTCTTTCTTTTAGTTGGTGTTTCACTCTCTCACACATCATAACAAAATGTTGGTGTTTCACTATTTTCTAACAAAAACAATAAATGTATTGAAGTCAAAGTCTACTCTACTCTATGAATAGCTTGTTTTCATTTGATATATCCATATAACTAGTTAAAGAGGTTAGCAAATATAAGGGAAATTACAGATGGGTTATTAAAACAGTTGTTTTATTTTTTCAGCTAATAAATCGCGCGTGTTAATTATTAGTGGACATTTTTTTTATGGAAGTGGATATTTTGTTTTATTTGTAAATAAATCGTAATAATCTTTTACAAACAACCAATCAATTGTTTTTAATAACCCATCAACTAGAAACCGTGGCTATTATTAGTTAGGAGAAATTCTAAGGTAAAAATAGCCCATATAGATCATCTTTTACAATCAACCGATAAATTGTTTTTAATAAAAATGACAATTAAAATCAATATGCTTATATAAAAAATAAAGTCACGTTCGATACAGTTAATTAGCCATATACAATTAATATACATCAAGCTCAATTGTAGAGTATGCAAAAGATGAGTTATGTGAAGTTGATAATTGATTTAGGTTTTCTAAAATCAGACCACATAGCACTATTAAATTTTAGGCTTGACTTTCAACTTTCACTTTAAGGAGAAGGTGTTTTTGCAAGATGGGTGGTTATTATAACCCAAATAGAATGTATTTAGGCTCAACTTTAGATGATTAATCTCTACAACAAACTAATCAAAGACTTAGTCTAATGTATTTGACTAAATCATTTTAGAAATCGATGACTCATTATCTAAAATACTTAATAGAACCGAAACTTTGTCCTAAACTCATTCTATTTGGGTGATAAGTATAACAAACTATATTTTAGTATCAATTTACATGTATAGTATTATATTTTTTTGATAATTAATATAATCATTATTTATCTATTCTCACATATATACTTTCATAATAGAACATTTAATTCAATTCCATAATAAACTTTAACATTGTCCCCTCAAAGAACTGAATTCAAATAGTAAAATGTTCATAAGAAATTCAATAATAGAACATGGTACTATATGTTTAAATGGAGCATCTTTCTAGTTCTGG
>JBBPBT010000013.1:1055807-1083027 GCA_037974875.1 Cicer bijugum
ATTATTAAATTTTAATATTATTTAATATTTATTTTATTTATACATCAATGAGAGTGCCACAACATCAAAAATATTAAAAAAATAAAAAATACTAAAAAATTAGTTAATAGAAGACTATAAAATGGACTTTAAAAATGAAATTGCTTAAAAATTTATTATAGACAAAATAAGAGAACCAAAAATTTGTTTAACCCATAATTATAATAAATATCGGTTAAACGTATACAAAATTCTTTGCTTTTTATGAAAAAAATTAAAGTGATGAGACAGTGCTGTAATCTAAGATATAAATACCTAATTTACATGGAGTTCAATAAGTACCAAACAAATTGTATCTGAGACAATTATTAAACAATCCTATCATTATTTTTATAAGCCACATGACAGGATTTACTATTTAGTAATGTTATTGAAAATGAAAATTAATGCAATTCAATCCCAATCAATCCAAAACAAGAAAAAGCAAAGATGCATAGATAAATCTCAAGAATGTTTGAAAAGTGGATGATATAGCCTTTTGTGATGCAAATACTATTCGGTTTGAGAGGATTCAACAGGTGTATCAGATTGTGCTCCCCATTCACTCCATGGTCCATCATAAACTGGTACATTAGTCTTTCCGAGACAATGAAGACCCTAAATAAATGAAGAACTCATAATAATCAAAATGTAAAGGAAATATATTCCAATATATAATAACAATAATGTTAGTTGTGCTGAATGCATTAGTGCTTCACAAACGTATCACGACCATGTAACTGACAATTGCACAATGCACTCATATTATATTCACCACTTATCATTACACGAAAAATAGGATTCTACAGCGTTTTTTTTTAAGTCATTTACAGCGTATTTTCAAAAAATTAAGCGTTGTAGTATCTAGCGCTTTAAAAAGATACAACAATACTCTTTGAAATAAAAAAACATTGTAAATTCCTTCTTAAAATGTGCTGCTTGTTGTACAAGTTTTACAACGGTTTTTCAATAAAAAACGATGTAAATCCCTTCTAAAAACGCGCAGCTTGATGTACTGGTTTACAACGTTTTATCAAAAAGCGGTGTAATAGGTGCATTATTATGCACGTTTTACAGCGCTTTTCCAATAAAGCGTTGTAAAATATAGCGCTCCCACCTCCTTAAGTTCATAGCTTTTAAAGCGTTTTTTTGAAAAGCGCTGTAAAAGACTTACGCTTTTTCAAAAAAGAGTTGTAATAGGTGCATTTTTTTTAAAACGCTGTAAATAGAATTTTTAAAATAACGCTTGTTTGTATAAACAGGTTTTTATGGCATTTTAAAAAAAAAAGTGCGGTCTTTTATTTTTTTTTTTCAAAATCATTTCCATTCCAGCATATTATATTGACACAATTATTATATTTTGCAATCCAGCAACAAACTTGTAACTTTATATATTGATACTATCAGTTCACAACAACATAACTACATAACTTTATATTTTTTACAACAACAGGACTAACAACAGAACTAACATAACATATTTTGTACATTTACAATAAACAGAACTACACAACATAGTATGTAGTTAGTTTGACGACATTTACATATTCACAACCTTGCAACCTTTTTAAATCCCAGCAAATCAAATAATTTTCAGTTCGATCATATACTTACACCACCAGTCTTCCTTTATTTCAGTTAGATCTCTTTGAGAGTATGTTGGACTGGAGTTGTCAAAGTAATGTTATATATAAAATTTGAACATAAATAAGTTAGAACCAAATATATACATTGTTTATATATAAAAATCAAAATATAATGAAAATATTGTACCATTTCTAGGATTATAGTTTGATTGATATGAATAATCTCCTTCATGAATCCCAATATATAGTATCCGCAGTCTAAGTTGTTAGTTTGACGAGGGCACTATAAAATAAAACATATAATTCAATAAATATTTATGCATTGATTGTTAATGAAATTTTAAAGTCATATATTTCAAACCTTTATTGGAATCCGTGTGATATTATTTGACTTTTGCTTTGACACTGTAGCACCCCTTTGAGCTCGGAAAACTTGTAAAACACTATCAAATAAATGTGATTATTATAGCATTAACAAACACATTATATATATATGTATATATATGTGTGTGTGTGTGTATGTATGTAAGAAATAAATGAACATTACTTATGTTCGAGTGATTGTTGTACTCGCCGTACAAGGGATCTAAATAGTATATAACTTCAGAGGTCGCATTGATTGCAAACAGCATCCAATGTGCCCTACATCAACAAAAATTTGGTTGGAACAACTAATAAATTAAGATCTCATAAATTAAAAAATATATAAATAAAAAATATATAATTATATACTCTGAATTATATGGCGCAAGGAACAACTTATCCTTCTCTTTATTTCCCAATAGGATATCTACAACATAATTCTTTACATTAATTGGATCGAGTTTAAACATTGAAAGCTTATGCAGAGATAAGAATGAAAATCTATTTGACTATTTACGCGTGCATACAAAAACCTTCAATGAAAATGTCAAATTATATTAATTACCAATAAATTAAATTAATTTTTAATTATCAATAAATGTAATTAAAAAAGTATTTTACCTAATGTGTAAGCTGATGACAATAGTACTCAGTTCCTTATGATCGAGAAGTTCGTATATGTGCTCTTTTTCAAGTAGTTCTTCATACTCATCTCTGGAAATAGTTTTCTCCATGCTTGTGATACGTGAATCGTTGCTGTCCATATTCGTTTTTGCTTGTATGTCAAGACACGACCCAAATCGAGCAAGATGTGGATGACTTATTTTAGGAGCAGCAACTGATTTACCTCGATCCATTTTTTGAATTTTGGCAGCTTTATTACCTTCCAAATTTTGAAGTTTGCCAACTTTATTTTTACCACGAACAACCAGCTGTGGTGCGGCTTTATTCTAGCAGGGTTGTTATGCGGGTGGTTTTGATTGAATCTGAAAAAATGAGGTTAATGAGTTTGTTAGTTAATTGAATCTTATTAAATGAAAAACCTGTCAGAATAAATGTGATGTAACTGACTCATTGCGGAGAATCTTCTTGTCATTCCCTTTAGACTTTGTATGAATCTAAATAAATGTGAAATAAAAGTTAGCAACAAAAAAAATCAGCAATTAAATATAATCAATCATAATCATATATCGTTCAATTAAATATACATATCCATTAAACATACATTTCAATTAAACATACCTTATCAAGGGCAACAAGTTTTTTGGGTCATGTCGCGTAACTACCTACTGCTTCAATCAAATACTACATATCTCAATCAAAAACTTGTAAAGCACTATCGAATAAATAAATGTTATTATTATAGTATTAACAAACACATTATGTATATATATATATATATATATATATATATATATATATGTAAGAAATAAATAAATATTACTTACATGTCGAACATAGTCTTTATATCGGAGTGATTGTTGTACTTGTCGTACAAGGGATCTAAATAGTATATAACTTTAGAGGCCGCATTGGTTGGCAATTTTGTTTACACAACTAATAAATTAAGATCTCATAAATTAAAAAAGATATAAATAAATAAATAATATATAATTACGTATCCTGAATTATATGGTGCAAGGAACAACTTATCTTTCTCTATATTTCCTAATAGGATATCGACAATGTATTTTTTTACATTCACTAGATCGAGTTTAAACATCGAAAGCTTATGCGGAGACAAAGAATGAAAATCTATTTGACAATCTGCGCGTTCACACCAACTTCTCATACAAAAACCTTCAATGAAAATTTCAAATTAGATTAATTACCAATAAATTAAATTAATTACCAATAAATGCAATTAAAAGTAATTTTTACCTAATGTATAAGTTGATGACAATAGCACTCAGCTCCTTATGGTTGAGAAGTTCGTATATGTGCTCTTTTTCAAGCAGTTATTCATACTTATCTCCTAATATAGCTTTATCCATGCTTATGATGTGTGAATCGTTATTGCTGCCCATAGTCTTTTTTACTTGTATGTCAAGACACGACCTATATTTAGCAAGGCATGGCTGACTTATTTTAGGAGCAGCAGCAACAACTTATTTTCCCCGATCTAGTTTTTTAGCAGCAACTTTGGCAGCTATATTACCCTCCAACTTTTGAAGTTTGTCAGCTTTATTATCCTCCAAATTTTGAAGTTTGTCGGCTTTATTTTTACCACGAACATCTAGTTGTGGTGCGACAGCTGATTTATTATGCCAGCTAGTTTGTTGTGCGGGTGGTTTATTGGATTGAATCTGAAAAAATGAGGTTAATTAGTTTGTTAGTTTATTGAATCTGAAATAATGATAAACCTTACAGAATAAATGTGGCAAACCTTTTCCAGCGATGTAACTAACTCGTTTCTGGGAATTTTCTTATCATTCCATTTAGGCTTTGTCTGAATCTAAATAAATGTGAAATTAAAGTTAACAACGAAAAAAAAAACATCAATTAAATATAATCAATCATAATCATATATCATGCAATTAAATATACATATCAATTAAACATACATTTCAATTAATTAAACATACCTTATCAAGGGCAACAAGATGTGTGAGCCATGCCACATAACTACCAATTGCTTAGCCCAAAAACTTCATATCTACATCGTTGTCCGATATAGACAACGGTGCATTTGGTTCCAAAGCAATAATTGATGATACTTTGACATGGCCCGCATGGATCGGTGTGTTGTGCAATACTTCTCCCGAAGTATTGTACAATGTTACTTTTCTGACCTTGCGATGAGTAGGGGAGGATAAGTACAACACCCAATGAGTGATACCCTAAATCAATGGTTAATACATAAGTATGTGAAACAGTTAGGTTGAATGAATTTCTTATTTTATTATGTAACTAATTACTTTGGGAAGACTTTTGAGACCAATGTTGCAACTCGTGTTTTCCCTCTCCATTTGTATTTCACGTTGGAGTTGATCCGGAAGTTGCTTGTCTTTATTCATCTTCACCAAGAGTTCCACTTGTTGTGATAAGAATTTGAGCTTCTCTAATACTTTCTCATTAGATGGATTTTGGCGCTTCTCTTGTGAAAAATAGCTTTTAGGAGTTACGTAAAATCCTTTCCCCCTCAAGCGATCGAAATATTCAGGAATATTAAACACTTTACCGAGAATGTCCCTGCAACTAGTTTTGTTGTCCTCTTGATTTTTCGAACTTTGTTCAAGATTCTCCTAAAATACACGTAGGATTAAAAAGATAAGTTAAATACCGTTTTTAAAATACAATATTAAAAAATATTAAAGTGATAATATACTTACACAAAGTTCTATTACTTTTTGAACATTTTCGTTATCAACCACTCCATCCATATTTACACGAGCTTCCTTCCACAAGATATGGCGACCCAACGGTTGATCGGATTGGGTGTCTTGTAGCTATTCGTTAAGATCATAAACAAAATATTAGTTAGAAACTATAGTTTATAATATACCATATTATATAAAAGTGATGTTTAATTACTTACAAGTTTTTGCTCTAGACGTGCATATCCCATACGTGATTTTTTGTATGGGTGCGTCAGATTTTTTGCCCTATCACAATTTGCCTTACTTATATTCTATATAAAAAAAATAACAATCGTGTAAAAATTTAAAATACGTTATGAATATGAATAATAAAACACAAATGCTAATAAATTAATCACTTACCACAAACGCGGGGTCTGAATGTTTTGCTACAAATGCGCTCCATTCTTCATTTGATATATAATGTTTATATATTTTTGGAGCTTCAGCATTCATATTTCCTTCACGATCTTTTATATAGAAATTTGAGAGGTGAGATCTAAAACCCCAGCGTATTTTCCCGGCAACTCTCAACACGTAATTCTTTTTCACCTCATCAACAACAAAAGTAGTCTGCAAACGAAATAAAGATATAGTTTGAGTAAAGTATTTCAATGGAAAAAATTATAAATGACAAAAAAGTGGATCAAAAAAGTTACTTGTATATCAGTCCAAATTATATATTTCGCATCCTTCAACGCCTTATCTCTCCAATCGTCAATTGTGATGGGGATATTCTAACGAACAACAACCCCAATATAACTTACAAACATGGAGCTGTTGGGGTCAATTGGCTGACCACTCTCATTTCATCCAACCTAATAAACTCATATATAGTAAATACATGCTTTCAAAAAAGATAAAAAAATAAACATCAAACAAAGTATAGTATAACTCAAATTTTATGCCACTACTCCTTGCTTTTATGACATTTTGCATGATGGTTGCACCATGTTTGACTTCATTTTCGTAAGTCTTAGTGTTGACAACTTCCTCACGTTGAAGATCTAAATCCTTGTTGGTATCCATTTATCTACAACAAGTTCAACATGTAGTAGTCTAAGTACGTAGAAGTATAAGTTCAACATGCATTTTAGTGACAACAAAATATTAATAAATACAATACCTGAATAGTGAGAAGAAATACGTAGGGTTCGTAGGATGCGCATAAATACGAACAAACAGAGTATGGTTTGAACAGAGTATGGTTCGTAGAGACCATAACACAGATGGAGATGGCAATGAGTATGGTTCGAACAGAGTATGGTTCGCATAAATACGAATGAACAGAGTATGATTCGCAGAAATACGTAATGAGGATTACGTATTTCAATGAGAAACGATGGTTCATAGAGACAATAACACAAATGGAGATGGCAATGGAAATGATAATAGCAATATGGTTCGCAATGGGATAATAACACAGATGATAGGGTTCGCAATGCGAATAACAATGAAAAGGAGGAGGACACTAGCATAGTGAAGTTTACGTAATGAAGAGGAAACTGAAGTGGTTTTCTGTTATATATAAAACCCTATTACAACACTTTTTTCGAAAGAGCACTGTAAAAGACCTCCTTATTTTATTTTTTAAAAGCCTATGACAGCTCTTTTTAACAGCCTTTTACAACGCTTGTCCACAAGCGCAGTAAAAGACCTTCTTATTTTATTTTTAAAAGTCTTTTACAGCACTTTAGCAACAAGCGCTTTAAAAGACCTTTATGTTTTCTTATGTAACAGGGTTGTATTTTTAAAAGTCTTTTACAGCGCTTGTTGGAAAAGCGTTGTAAAAGACCTCCTTATTTTATTTTTAAAAGCCTTTTATAGCACTTTAGCAACAAGCGCTTTAAAAGGCCTTTTTGTTTTCTTATGTAATAGGGCTATTTTTTAAAAGCCTTATATAACGCTTGTTGGAAAAGCGCTATAAAAGAATACCTCTTTATTTTATTTTTAAAAGCCTTTTACAGTGCTTTGGCAACAAGCGTTGTAAAAGACCCTTTTAACTTGGTATAAAACAAAGCTTTGTGACCTCCTTATTTTTTTTAAGGCTTTTGTAGCGCTTATGGACAAAAGCGCTGTAAAATTACAAGTTTATATTCAGTTCAGTTTAAGTAAAATACGATTATTTGGATTTTTTTCCAAATAATTAGTTAAATACCTATATATATATATATATATCAATGCAAAATTACATGATTAGCTCATATTGGGATGATCAGTTCAAGAAAAATTCCCAATACTCAAATAAAGCTTTTTCAAATAAGCGGAAAATCAGTTATGGAGGTCAAACGTACACTTAAATTACATGAACTTAGTATGAAACACTAAGATCAAGCTAAATATAAGCAGAAAATCAAATACAGTTCAAGCTAAAAACTAAAATGCTCAATTCTGGCAGATCAAACAATTAAATTACATGAACTCAGTTTAGATTACATGGCTTATATAAAACAATTAAACACATTAAGATGCTCTTCTTCTTTTCTTGGTGGGATTCACATTTATTTGTCCATTAACAATACGAAACGATGGATTAATCCAAATTCCCTCATCATGATCATCTCTAAGATATAGACCATCATCAGTTGAATCAATTTCATGTGGTTGTGATGTTTCAAATAAAAGATCATTACCGACATCTTCATCATTATTGTTATCATCACTTATTTTATTAGTCGATAGGACAACATATCATTTATCATCAGCAGGATCAGTGACATAAAACACTTATTGAGCTTGCAAAACTAAAATAAAAGGCTCATCTTTGTATCCCACCCTATTAATTTGAACTCCATTATTATTACCGTCCCACTTGCAACCAAATATAGGAACACGAAACATTGTGTAGTCTAACTTCCATATGCGCTCGATAACCCCAAAAAATGATATATTTTCACTACAAGAAAAACTGCCATTATCTACGGCAGATTTTGGCTTTACCTACGGTATAACCGTCGATAATGAATAATTACTCACGGAATAGCTACGGACACGAGTCTATAGGTAAATTGCTCGTAGGAATAATATTACCTACAAAAAATTCATAGGTTACATTTACTTGTAAGATATCCGTGGGTAATTTACTAGGGAAATGTTATGGGTAGGTTAGCCACAAACATATCATGGGTAACGTCAAACTAAAGAAAATTAATGTTACCTACCAAAGTTTCGTCGGTAACATTTCCCATTGCATATCCGTGGGTAATATCAAACTAAAAAAACAAAAAAAAAGTTCTAATACACGCTTTCGTCTAACTTACATCAACTAAATAACAATATCACAATTTAAATGTTAAAAATTAATTCTTCATATATATGACTAACATGGTTACTTCTTCATTACTAACCAATTCAAGTGTATTCATCAAAACCAAAATATACACAAAAACTTATCTTGATGACTTGATCAATCATTGATCACTTCTAACTATATATTGTCATGTCACTTATCCACCTCGTTATTTCCTCAGCTGTACTTGGGCCTCCAACAATGCTTGATTTATTTCCTCATCTCTTGGCGTCTCTTTTAACAACATTTCATAGTCTCCTATTGAAGCTTCCAATCTTCCCAGCTATAATCCATTTCACAACATATAAACATGACACAAGTCATATAAATAGATAATATTCCAACCAGTTAACTTATTAACTGTGCTATGAAATATTCACTCAAAATTGCATAAAGTATGAAATATATAAAGAAATGAAACGTTTGATAAAGATGTCAGGTATACTGTCAATCATGATTCATTTGAATAGGAAAAAATGCAACTGTGTATAGAAGTTGGGTGTAACTGGGGAAAGGATAAATTACACTCCAAAACATGCTAATTCGTTCGTGATCTCCCCTGGAGACTTAAAATAGACCCCGATACCCACTACCCATGGTTGTAGCAAAAGCTATCACTATCTCCTCACATTTTTTCCCCGTTAGATGAGGAGGAGCTAATGAGAAGCACAATTGCACTTCCAACCATCTCATCTGTAGCCTAATCTTTTAATGATATAGGAAACCAGCAGGGTATATAGTAAAGGGGAACATATATTATGCTCAATGACAGGAAAGTCTCAACAATATTAAATGATCAAAACATATGCTAAGAAAAGGCAACAATATAATAAATAAAAAATCTGTTAGCATTCAGGTTAGAGTTCTGGCCATGTATAAATCCACTGAAATATACAAAATAAAATATCTACCGATTCTCCCAAAAACAGCATCCATTCTCATCTTAAATGGGCAACAAAATAAATATTCAAATTCTAAATGTGGGCAATGTAATGGACTTTCATAACAAAGCCAAATATTATATGGATACTGTTGCCTATAGAAAAATTGAAGAACTTATATAAAATAATAACACAATTAACACAGCTCCAGAGTGTTCATTTTCTAAGGGGATACTAAGCATCAAAATATTCTTCCTTTAACAATTACCTAAAACAAACACATCAGGAATCACTTGGTCTATTATGTGATTCTCTTCTGATACTCTACTGGCACTCCCTACATTCATGCTTGCACGGGGTAATCATTGCTTTTCTTCACCACCTTTGCCTTTCTGAGTCAATTAATATAACTAAGTTACAATTTCATATCAAATAGAACAGCTTATGATTTGCGATATGAGATACTATAACTAATAAATATCAAGAAAATTCAGCTCAAACCTGATTATCTTTCGCTTTATAATGCCTGCTTTTATCTTTGACAGCCCTAATAGAAAACCATGTAAATGTTAATTAAATTGCTGCATCTGTGCCTAAACAGAGGAGAAAGAATAAAAATAAAGATAAATCACTCACCTGGTTTAAGAGACATAGAGTTTGAAACAGGTTTCCGATTGCCCCTCTCAGCTTTAATGGAAGCAATGACAGAATCAACATTCAGCCCCAATCCTTTTCTTCCCACCAGCTTCACGCCTAGCTTTTCACAAAGGTAATTCAATCTCATTTCATCACCGCCCCTTACTTCTCGTAGATCAAGAACCCGTTGTCTTGACAGCAAAGTGTAAACATGAAGCTGCTGCTGCTGATTAAAATGTGACTGAAGCTGCTGAAAAAGTAATTTGTTTGAGTGTTGTTGTTGGTCTTGTTTGGCAACTTCGTGATACTTCTTTTTAGGCTCACCAAATGTTACCCTCAAGATTGCAGGTGACTTTGGATCTGCATTCTTCTGAGCAAAAATGATAGAAAAACTCCCAAATTCTATATCAGGTTCTCTAAATAAATCCGCAAGAAGGGAAGCACAAGAATGAGCGCTTGAAGGGGGCTTTTCAACCTTCACATTCATTGATCTAATATTAGCATGGTGGGCCATATTTGCTGCTTCTCTTAGACCACTTAGAAAAGCCCCGTGCATAGTAGCAGGATAGCGCCTAGTGGTTGCTTCCCCAGCAAAAAAAAGTCTACCATCTCCCACACTTTCAGCTAAAATATCATAATCATCCCCTGAAGCTCCAACTGCAACATTAGAGTAAGAATCAAAGCAGAAGGGATCACTACCCCATCTAGTACAGACAGTTTGGATAGGTTCAGGAACATTGATTCCTTTTGGTTCATAGATACCTGCACATAGATAAAGCATTTATATTCATCTATTTTTATAAATTAAATAGTAATCAGATCTAAAAAATATGACCAAATCACCAAATTAATTTGACTGAAATTCCGCACCAAAAACATCCCATGATCTTTTTCTTACAGTTCAAAAAATAATACTGCTGTAAAGATGATATTGAGACATACCCGTAAAAATATTAAAAAAACATCTACCATCTCAATATTGTTAAAGAATTAGAAGTGAATAGTGGTGGTGTCATATAAACTAAAGTAACACCATACGGGCTTAATATAAATCCAACATTTCCAATGTGAAGAACCTATCAGAATGGTTGACAATCTGAAACTGGTTGGAAACAAATCACAACCATTCTGATAGTGGAATCATAAATTAAACCCTAAATTAAAGCATGAAGAAATTGAAGCGTAAGAGAGAACAAATGAGTTAGGGTTTGCAAATAAATTAGTAAACATTCAATTACACAACAAATAATCATGAAAATCAAACAAATTAGAGATAGAAAATGACATAACGATGAACAAGAATGAAATAGAGAGTGAACCGAGAGAGAACGAACAAGCTTGAATGACAAAACTAAAAAGAGAATGAGAGAACCTGAGAATGACACTTTGAAGTGGCGGCAAGACAGCTCTGTTCAACAGCGAAGATCTATGTTCGGCAGCGAAGATCTCTGATCGGCAGCGAAGATCTCTGATCGGCAACGGAATATGAGTTGTGCTGTGGGTGATGTGTTTTAAGAGTGAGTGTTACGAGAGTTGGGTTTTACAAAAGCCTATTTTGAGAGAAAGAGGAAATATAGTGAGTGTTCTTAAGTATGATTCATAAGTTTTATTTTTTGTAAGAAAAAAAAGAAAATAGTTAATAAAATTTCATTTTTTCTTTACCGACGGACAATCTATCGACAACTTAACATTATTCTCATCATTTACCTATGGATAATCCATGATCAACAAAATACGAAAACAAAATGCGAAGAAATTTTGGTAATCTACACTTTTTTTTAATTTTATCTACGGATTTTTTTAATTTTACCGACGGATTATCCATGGAAAACAATCAACAAAATTAATTTATTTAATAACAACATTACCCACATACTTAACAACGTTACCCACGGATTTTCCGTGAATAATAAATAATTTACCTACAAACTGAGATCCGTGGATAAATTTCCGTAGGTATACAGACTTTTTCTTGTAGTGTTTCATATACTCGGTTTTTGTCTTTTGCATTTGAGACATGCATCGTCTTAGCTACGAGAGTGACTCCGCTATTTTGCATACTGGTTTGATCATCTTGTTCTTTGGTATAAAATGTGTAGCCGTTAATTACATAACCGGTGTAAGAAAAGACATGTAAACTCGGACCATTTGCTAGCCACCTCACTCTCTGTGAAATTGATCTGGGGTTTATATCAAACTTTGACTTTATGTGATTATTTAACCATGTTATAAAACTTCGATTGTGCTATTGAGTTATCCAATTTTGATTCTTATTCATGTTCAAACTAGATAATTGATCCATATGTATTGTAACATACGGTTGAACCTCATCATCATTGTGCAGAACATACAATGGTGTATGCTCCCATTATGTCCTTGATATAGTCATTAGTCTCTTTCCAATTATCCATTCTCCTGATATTCTTCCCGAATGACGAGACATGGGAAGCCCTATGGATTCAAAACTGGAAAAATATTCAGCACAAAATTTAGCAGCTTATTCGACAATGTACCGTTCAGAAATACAACCTTCTGGTCGACTTCTGCTTTTTACGTACCTTTTAATATTTTCATATATCGTTTTATCGGATACATTCATCTCATATAAGCTGGCCCACAAAGTTGTGTCTCCTTAACAAGATGAACAGTAAGGTGAACCATTATATAAAAAAAAAAGGGTGGAAAATACACTTCAAGCTCACACAAAGTAAAAACAATTTCCCTCTGCAATGTCGGTAATTTGTGAGCACCGATCACTTTACTACAAATTTCCCTGAAGAAACATAATCTAGTTACGGCTCATCAAACTTTTTCAGGTAAAATGGAATGTATACCTATTGGTAACAAATGCTCCATTAGAATATGACAATCATGGGTCTTCAAACCTTTTAACTTGAGGTCCATTTTACCAATCATGGTACTATATATTGGTAAAATGGAACGTATACCTTTTTAATGTTTGAAGAGTATCCTACTGGAACTTTAACTTTGTGTAGAAATTTACGTAAAACAATTTTTTCCTTTCTAGATAGAGTATGAGTAGCGGGAGGTAGATATGTGTGATTTCCTTTCTTTACGGGACCCAATTCATTTCTTATTTCCATGTTGACCAAGTCCAATCTTGCATTGATGCCATCTTTAGACTTTCCTAGAACATTGAGTAGCATACCAATAACACTATCTAATACATTATTTTCAATATGCATCACATCGAGGAAATGTCTTATATACAATGACTTCCAATATGGCAATTCAAAGAAAATTGACTTTTTCTTCCACCTAGTTTTGACTAGCCCTCTCGCAAAAGGTTTGCCAAATTTATTGGTCAAACCTTGTACTTTTACAAGAATTTGATATCTAGTCGGTTCTGAAGGAGCTTTATCTTCCTCTGATTTTCCATTGAATGCATTTTTCCACACACGATACTGATGACTATAAGATAAAAGTCTACAATGTCCAAGAAATACATTCTTCTTAGCATGTTTCAACTGCATCCAATTTGTACTCTCTTCACATATAGGACATGTACACTGGCTTTTAATGTTATATCATGATAAATTACCATATACTGAAAAATCATTAATTGTGCCTAACAACATAGCCCTCAAATTGAAACATTCTTTCTTATACCCGTCATAAACTTCCAAACCTATCTTCCACATACTTTTTAAATCTTCAATTAAAGGTGTCAAGTATACGTCGATGTCATTCTTCAGTTGTTTGGGTCCAGAAATTAACAAAGACAACATCGTAAACTTACGCTTCATATATAACCACGAAAGTAGGTTATAAACCAAAAAAATCACAGGCCACGTGCTGCGTGAGATGCTTTGAAGACCACGTGGATTCATTCCATTTGAAGAAAGTGCAAGTCATAAATTTCATGACTCTATCCCGAATTCAGGATACTGGTGATCAATTTTTGCCTATTATGGAGAATTTGCAGGATGTCGAAACTTTCCATCTCTAATTCTTTCATCTTCATGCCATGTCAAGTGTTTTGAATCTTCTTCACTGCGATACATGCGCCTAAATCTTGGTATTATAGGAAAATACCACACAACTTTTGCTAGAGTAGATTCTTTCTTCTTTGATCGAGACACATTGCATTTTTGACACGCCTTTAGTAATTCATATTCGTTTCGAAATAAAATGCAATCGTTAGGACACGCATGAATCCTTTCGTAACTCATGCCAATAGAGCACAAAATTCGTTTAGCCTCGTAGGTTCGACTGATAAGTTCATTATCATTTGCCAACATATCTTTTAAGAGTGTTAATAATTCTGTGAAGCTTTTATTAGACCATCCATTACTCGCTTTTAAGTTGTACAACTTTAATATCACCGACAGTCTTGTGAATTTAGTACAACCATTATATAATAGTTTCTCTACATCACTCAACACACTCTCAAATATTTTAGGACAATCCTGAAGATCTTCTTCAATTGATTTTGCAATCTCCTCAACTCGGTCTGGCTCTTATGTATTTGTGTCAAAATCAGTTGAAGCATATGTCGAACCATTCTCAAAATTAATGTTTCTTTTCTTTTTCTCACCATGTCTTATCCAACATGTATAGCTTTTATAAATTCCATGTCATACTAAATGTCCTTCCAATTCATCTTTTCTAATGCGTTTTCAAAAACAACATTTTAAACAAGGACAAATGACTCTATTTGGATCTTTTTCATTTTCCACTACAAACTCCTTCACTCTATTTTCATACTCTTTTGACAATCGATTGGCAGACATCCATTTCCAGTTCATATTATATGACTTATATAAATGTTGTTACACAAATAATAAGCTACCGATAACATTATACCAATATATAGTACACATATCTAATAATGGAAAATGGAAACTAAGGTCCATGTCTGATTTCAAAACAGAATAGATCAACAAATTTAAAAAAAAATAGATTTTATATGATTTATTATGTAACAATTTATTAGTTTTAGTGACAACAACAAATTAATAAATACAGTACCTGAGACAACGTATCCATTTTTTTTAAAAGGAGGAGGAGTAGATGGGCGCATAGTACGTAGAGGAGAGGAGGGTTCCCAAAGTAGAGGAGATAAGGGTTCGTAAATTTGTTTTAAATTTTATTTTATTTATTTAAAGTAAATGATTTTTATTTAAAGTGAATGATTTTACAGCGCTTGTGTGATAAGCGCTCTAATAGGTCCTTTAATTATATGAAAGTGCAAGTCTTTCACAGCACTTGTACAAAAAGCGCTCTAATAGGTCATTGAATTATGTGAAAGTTCAAGTCTTTTACAGCGTTTGTAAAAAAAAAGCGCTTTAAAAGCTATGTAACATAAGGTGGGAGTGCTATATGTTATAGCACTTATGTTTAAAGCACTGTAAAACGTTATGTGAGGGTGCTTCATTGTATAGCGATTTTGTAAAAGCGCTGTAAAAGTCATGTAAACATTATGTGCAAGCGCTATGTGACCTTACAACAACGCTTTTCCCACACACTTGTAAAAAAAAACGTTGTTGTATCCTCCGTTATTTTTAAAATATTATACAACAACACTTTTATTTAATAAGCGCTATAAAAGATGTGCTGTAAAATGTCATTTTTGGCGTAGTGTATTGGTTAACAAAGTACTCTTGAGCCTCTTGTGATAAATGGGATTGCTGATTTAATAATCAAGATATTAACATTAAATTCATCAAGAGTTATGATTCACCTAAAGAACAACTACATAATCGTTTCTAACTATGAACCAAACGGATCGAGATTCGCTACAGTTAAGTTTTTTTGTATTTAAGCAAAAATTTATCAAGAGAAAATTGTGTACATGTGTGCATTCATTATATGTTTCTAAGGCAAAAGCGCCCTACAATTTTGCCTAAATGTAGGAAATGTAGAGGTTTCTTACTTTAGGAATCCAAACCCAATATTCGTTAATGTCATTTACAGACTATGTAATATTGACACTTCTAATTGAATGTGTGTCCCAATGTGAATACTGACACTTGTGATTACATGATATAATCACTTCTATTTTCTCAAATAATTATCGGTGCTTACGTGTCGGTGTCATCTACAATGTCCATGCCAATATCAGCTTTTCGTAGCTTACAGACAAGTCAGACTTTTACTTGTCAAAGTACATTGTCGATGTGCTCATCCACAACATTTTTATTTCTACTATACACGTATTTTTTAATTTCTCTGCTCCTAAGTGGAAGGACAAGCCAAGCCCTCTATACCAACTACACACCCATTTATCAAAACAGAATTCATTTTTATTTCTACTATACACGTATTTTTTAATGCTCTAGAGTCTTCTTCTCTCTAGTGAATAAGTTCAAGAGCGTTCTCTTTCTACAAAATTTCTCTGCTCCTAAGTGGTTTATGCACTCAATTCAATTTGATTTGATAATGCGTTGTATCTTTAAGTAAATAGTTATTTATCTTGTCTGCTACTTGGAACATCTTTGCGTTAGTTTGTTGTAATTTGTAAGTGATGAAGATTAATTCAAAAGAAAATTTAATCGTGATCAATTTGGAGCAGTTAGACTTCTATGAGAATATATAACATATGTTATAATCATTGTCTGAGTTATTAGATGAACGTAAAATTTTGGTGCTAATTTTTGGATTAATTATGTGAATGTGTATATGATTATGTAATTATTAAATTGTTTGTATTTCAAGTGTTCGAATTGTTAGAAATTAGTGTATAGAGTTAGAGTAATCGATAACATCTAAAAGTGAAATAGTTTTATATTGTTTCAAACGGATTATTGATTATATATGGATGTAAGTGTTATTGTAACTACTTGTAAGTTACAAATAAATTATTGTGAATGTATAATTAAGTGAACTTTTAACTTGAAGTAAGGAGTAGGAGTTGTGGTGCTGCCTTCGCACTCTTGAACCACGTTAAAGATACTTTTATATATCCATATTTGAATTTGAATAACTGCAGTTATAGTTACCTTAAGTAGTTGACTACATGAGTAAGAGGGACTAGCTACTCCGATGACTCATCGTCAATGAAAGTGGTAATAATAACCCATTGTTATTATCGTTGAGAATACTTTTTAAATTTATTTTGAAATAGTTAAAATTCATGTTCATCTCTTACTTAATTTTGAGTGATTATAAGTTCTATGTGGTATCAATCTCAAACGTTAACAACCGTTTTATGTGGTGTGGATTGATATAGAGGTGTGTACTTAAATTAAACATTTAGTTAAGTATGTTAGATCTTCTAAGTAACATGCTTAAAATAAATAAGTGCATTGTGTTGGTATCTTATATTTTCTACATTGTAATTTTTTTTTAGACCTAAACCTATTATAGGAATTCTATACATAAATTTTTCCTATACGACTTTGAAAGTGATCTAGACTCTATGTGTGTTTGAAACTACATGTGAAAATATTGGTCTTATTCCACTATGATTATACATATTAGTTTTTCTATAACAAAAAAAAATCCAAGTGACTGGATGACATTGAGTTGTTATATGCATGTCTATTTGTAATTCATGGAGTTGTGGAATATTTTAAATGTTTCTTTATATGTCAAAGTTTTGTAAAACCTGGAGAGTGATTGTTGTTAGGATTTAAACATTGTTTTTAAGAGAGTAGAACTAGAAAATTATTGTTTTCATGTGTGTTTGATTGATGTTAAGTGTGCACATAATTATATTTTAATTAATTTAAACTATTGTATGTTGAGAAATGTGATATCCTAAATTAGTTACCACGTCAATTGAAATGCAAATAATAACAATTCATCATATTTTATATCATATTACAATATCATGGGTGCATATAAACAAAATAGAGAATACATCAAATACACAATTCAACAATAATTCAACTATCACATGATCTTCAAAATCAAATCAAACATCACCCTACAAATGTTATTAACTCGTAGTTTAACATCGCCAAATTCAAGTTTTTTTTATTAGTCAATTATTACTCAAAGGGTTTCAGCTGTACGTAGAGAGTCCCAAATGAATTATGGAATTTATGGTTTTCCCATTCATCTCACTTAATTTATATTCATGAATTTGAACTCACTCTCACCCAATACCTCTTTTAGCAGTTTGCACGGTAAAACATTGCGACGATGATAAAAAAAAAGTCAAATATTTAATAAATGATATAACGAGTAGAAACAGAGTTGAAATTATGGAAGGAAGTAAACATAATGGTCGGAGGACCTTACCGCAACGGATGACTCGAAACGGTGCTTATGGATAACAACAACACTAAAATTAAAATTAAAACAATGTGTTCTAGGCTTATCGGAAAGCGTTTACCGTAACATTGACGACAATGAGTTTGCAAGGATTTTGCTTAAATTGAACATCGACGCATAGATCATAGAACTGATCTTTGTTATTTCTGTTCAACATTATACCGACTAAAATCTAGGCTTGAAGGCGATGGTTCAAATTTTAGATTAGGTCTTGGGTGGTTGTTTTGGTTGTGGTTCTCCCCGTATATAAAGTAGTCGAGCATGGTGATTTAAAATATGGTGGTTGGAGGCTTTGACGGCGCTTGCTTTTGTCGAAAAAATCACATGTAACAGTTATTTGAGATGTGTTTGACTTGTTTTCTTTTATATATGAGAGTCTCGTATAGTAGGTCTTGATGAAGATGATTGATGGGAAAAAAATTGTGATGAGTTATTGAACCATAGAATGCAAGAAATTGGTGAAGATGGTGATGAGCTTTTATAATTTAAGTTCTAAAAAATATATTAACCACTCATCATATTCCTCCATAATAATTAAAGTATTATTCTCTAAAATACTCATTACAATACTAATAATTTTCACAAAAATAATTAGATTGAATAAATAAATACAATATTAACAATTTATCTTATTCACTAAATTAAATATCTATAAAATTATCACACTATAGCAAATACACATGTAAGGAAAATTAATCATAATTATATATCAACATATATTTTAAACACATGCAATAGTAAATTAATTATTTAAAGTCATATTAAATAAATAAATTAATTTATTATAAAATTTGGAGTGTTACATATTTCATGTCTGCTACACACGTTATAAATTGATATATAAATTGATATGAGAATGATCCACCGACTCACACAATGTGGAGTAAAATTTTTGGGAAATCAATATGCTTTAGTTAATGCAGTAGAATATGAAATTGCTTGAAGAATGGTGTTTACCACAATTTTTCATATTTGTGTCGATGAATTTGGTAAATCGGCAATTGAATGGAAATAGGAAATTATTTAGTCCATGCTAACAATCAAATGCCTTGCGAGAATATATATGTCACCTATTTTAAAATTGAGAAATTATTATGTATTGAAAAATCAAATCAAAATTTGAGAGTAAAAGATGAGATTTTATTAAAATTCACATTAAAATCAAATTAAAATCAATCATCAAATTGGAAGAGATTGTCAAAAACTCTAAACATTAAAACTAAAGAACATTTCTTTATTAGTGTTGATAACAGAAAATCGAAATACATTTGAAAGCTATTTTGACTATTTCAAATATACTTCAACTCATTAATTACAAATTCTTCTCCCATTTATGGTAAATTAAATTTTTTATTTCATTAATTACTCACCATAAACTTTTTTTCACTCTCACTTTTAATTATATTATTTTTATTACTAGTCAAAACACCACCAATTCATTATTTTAATAATGGTTTTTAATTTGTCATTTGCTATTCTCGTTATTCAATTCCGTGGTTTTTTTATAGAGACTCTTTATTTTCTATCAAGAGTCGGTGTCATGTCTATTGAAGAGAAAAAAAAACAACGGATTTCATGCCCTCTGATCACAATAAATCACTACTACCTTATATTCTCTCTACTTGTACTATCACTATAAACAGAGCTTACAAAAATCTAGACTGATTGCAAACTCATTTCGCATTCCTCTTCATTCTCATCTATTTTATTTTCACAAAACAAACTTGTTTTCAAAATAGATCACCGTGGGAACAACACCTTAGCTACAACGGAGCCACCACTATGGTGAAAATTATATGGTCGTCTTTGATTCATCTTTTTCTTCTTGGTTGGTCATTTCCCCACTATATATCTTCTATTTGGGTTTTTCCTTCAACCTTAACGTCGATCATAAATTTTGACTAAAATTACAAATTAAGTTTAGTTATAATATATATTTTGTTTAAATATTCATTATGTCTATGTCTATAACACATATTTTGATTGGAGAAATAATATATAAGAAGTTATGTAACACCCTAAATTTTATAATAAATTATTTTATTAATTGAATAAAATTTTAAATAATTAATTTGAAGTTAAAATTATTTTAGAATATATATTGATAAATTTTGTGACTAATTATTATTATATGGATGCTTTATATGATGTGCTAGTTTGATACGTATTATATTAAATGTACAATATAAATAATAAATATTTTATTTTATTATTTTATACATTTTATACATTTTTCTAAAATTAATAGTATTTTAGAGTAATATTTTAAAGATTAAGATTTTATATGATTTTAAGTATATATGAGAGTTAATAATTAATGTGATATTTTCTTATATGTTTGACTAATGTTAAGTGTGCATATATTTATATTTTAATTATTTTTAAGTATCTCTTATTAATTATTTACTTTATAAATGATTATGTTGGGATATTAGTAATGTTGTGTTTGAGTTCCTTTATTTTTAAATATTTTTATGGTATTGTGATTTTATATCTATTTATTAGGATTTAGTAATTAAAATAAAATATTGATGTTATATTTATTTATTTTATAATTTGGACTATTCTCGAATATGATGGTATTATTATAATTTAACAATTTGAGAAAAAAGTACAATTAAAGAGATTATTTTGAATGTGAAAGTTTTGGTTATTAGTAATATATTTTTTTATGTATTAATTATTTTAATTACTCTAATTTATAATAAAAGTAAAACATAAAATAAATCAGGAGATTAATAGGTTTTGTCCATGTGTGTGAAAGGTTAATAAAATAACATAAATAAGAAAAGGAGATATGTTACACTCGCTTGGGAGAGAAGAAATCAGCAAACACAACTAGGCTATGGTTTGGCATCGGATCGATAACTTTCCCATAAAACCTTTTCCATTTTCATTCAAAATTTCAGTATCTTGTTTCATACATTTAGTTAGACAATTAAACATATTTTCTCATATTTTTAACTTTTTCATTTCTCTCTAAAATATCCGACTTCTCCATTTATAAAATTCCTTATTTTACACCTTTCTTCTTCATCATAAGCCCGATTTTGAATGAAACCAATATCAAAACAATCGTGCAAGAAATTGCTATATTATCTAATGATTGGTTTTCCAATTTATTGTAAGTTTCCGTGGTCGAATTTCGAAATTTAGTTTTTAGGGTGTCTTCTCATAATTTATTTTTGACGTTTACCCATAGACTATCGAGTTAGATCGATTGAAGGACAAACAGTCAAATAACAAATGTTGTCTTCTGGTGGAATCACCATCGTGTGTGAAAGCGTCGAAATAAAGTAATGGGTGAGAGAACGTTTGAATTCATGAGTATAATAATATATTGTGAGATGAACGGGAAAACCATATTTCTCAACTATTCATCTAAGGCTCGCAATGTATAGCAGTAGCCCTTTGAGGGAGAAATTAATTAATATGAAAATATGGAAATTTTAAGATTAAAATATAGAATAGAAATATTTGTAAGATGTTGATTTATTTAATTTATTTAAATGGGTGGTATTTAATGTTATTAAGATATTGAGTGTCAAATTAATTTTATGTATATGTGTGATTAGATGATGTTATGTGATGTGATAGTAAAAGATGGATGTGTTGTGATAATTTTATGTGATGATGATGTATGATTAATAATTTTAATTTTAAAAATTTGTGATAAGTTTAGTGATGAGGTATGATTTATGATAGTGATGCTATAAATTTGTGATGAGTTTATGTAATGATTATGATGTGTGATTTATGATAGTGATTTTATAAATTTGGGATGAAAATATTGAAGTAACCCCATAATTGATGAAATAACGGTGATTCTAATTTGTGTTTGAGATGATCGTCTTAATGGAGTATCATAGGCCAACAAGGGGAGAAAATATATATCAAGAATTTGTGAAGTGGAGATTACTTTGTCATCATATAGGTAGGGCCTGATAAGCCTAGTGATTCTAGGGAAGTACAACTGAATGAGTCTGATCGTGGTGGTCTATTGTTGAGCCTTAAGGCAAGATTGTTAGACCTTGAAGGTATTCGGGTGGGGAATTCCTAGGTGACTTGGAGGTAGCACTCCAAATGTCAGGAGCTGTCATGGTACACATGTTTACCTCGATTGTCGCATATATATGTCTCGGGTTGAATTGAAAGGATCTATGAGGACAGGTCCAATTTGAATTGTCCGTCCACCAGGATGGTTGCATAGTATCAAGCCTCCTAGTCTAGTACTTCAGAGTTCGAATGATACCATATTGTGAAGTAGAGTTTAAGATCATGCATAGAATTTCATTTTCTTGTGATTGTTTTAATGTAATTAATAGGTATCATGTATGATAATAATTTCTCTTAGATAATTTGATGTTATAGTGAAATATATTGATTTTCCTCGAGTGGTTTTGACTTTATAATGTGATGTTTTTCCTTGAAGAATGTTTGTGTAATGATACGGTTTGGGATCCCCTCCTTTGTTGTTTGTGTTTGATTGGCTTGACCCTGCATTTGCGAAATCGCAGTTATTACAGTTTAATGAGTCTTGAAGTTAAAGTTGGGAGAAATTCTGCTCTAATAGATGATACCGAAAATAAGAGTTGTAAATTGTATTTTACTTTTACTTTTTTTTTATTAGAAATGACTTTTTGTAAGAAAATCTTATAAGTACTAGTAAGTTTTTTAAATTAAATTATGAAATTTTAGCTATATCAAGTTTATGGAGATTGCACTTTTTTATAAGAGGAAAAAGTTTAAAGTGTTTCTTTTGAATTTTGAGAAATGTGATATCCTGAATTAATTATAAAAGTTTTTTATTTCTTAGAAAATATATTTTAGCCGCTGCTAATGTAACCAAAATAAATCTACTATAATTTCTTATATACTATTTTGGGATTTAGGATCTCACAAGTTGATTTTAGTAAAATTGTTTTACATTATTATTTGATACAATCGTTTTAGATATATTTTTAAAACATTTCTAATTTTGAAAAATTAATTTGATTTTGTATTAAAAATTAATATTCAATTTTATGTTTTGTGCCTATTTCTTTTGACCTGCATTTAAACTTTTAATTTCACTTAGAATAGATAACTTTTATATTTCATTTTAACCATATAAACAAAAGTTACGTAAAATAAATAGAGGTATTATATAGTATATGATATTTAACATATTTGTTTTGTTTTAAGTTGGATTTATTCATATGTGGTTAGTTGAAAATATATGATTTGTGCATATTATATTTTTTTTTCATTGTCAAAAGTTTTAAAAATTGTTAGTTTTAAATATATAATCCAATTTACATGGACATCATTATTTGTATATAATAATTGTATATTATATAATACCTTATTTTAAGATTTGATTATGAAGGATAAATAATTTATTTTATTCGGGTTGCTTGTTGCGTCTGCTAATTATCAGTTGCAATGATCGACAAAATGAGATGCGGAATTGATAAGATATTCATGCTCGGTGTCGTTGCTGAGTTTCTTATGCCTTGTCACGTTGTGCAGAATCTTGAATCAAGGTATGGGGTGAAAGTGAGTTTGAACCCATGAGTGTAAATTAATTGAGATGAACGGGAAAATCGTATTTTCCACAATTAATTTGGGGTTTGCTACGTACGGTTGAAGCCCTTTGAGTAATAATTGACTAATGAGCAAACTTGAATTTTGTGAAGTTAAAATATGAATTAGAAACTTTTATAGGATGTTGTTTGATTTGATTTTGAAGATTGTGTGGTAGTTGAATTATTGTAGAATTGTGTATTTGATGTACTATGTTTACTTTCGTCCTTGATATTGTTATATGATATATAATATGATAAATTGATAAGATATTCATGTTCGATGTCGTTGCTGAGTTTCGTATGCCTTGTCACGTTGTGCAGACTCTTGAATCAAGGTATGAGGTGAGAGTGAGTTCGAACCCATGAGTGTAAATTAGTTGAGATGAACGGGAAAACCGTATTTTCCACAATTAATTCGGGGTTTGCTATGTACGGTTGAAGCACTTTGAGTAATAATTGACTAATGAGCAAACTTGAATTTTGTGAGGTTAAAATATGAATTAGAAACTTTTATAGGATGTTGTTTGATTTGATTTTGAAGATCGTGTGGTAGTTGAATTATTGTAGAATTGTGTATTTGATGTACTATGTACTTTGTTTACTTTCATCCTTGATATTGTTATACGATATATAATATGATAAATTGTAATTGTTTGCTTTGCAATTGATGTGGTGTGTGTGAATGATCTAGTATTATTATCTATGAGTGAAAACCCAATATTGTTGAAGTTTGTATACTATGATGATAAATTTTGAATATAATTATATGACCAAGGAAATATGCAATGACGATGTGTACTTGTTGACTTGTGATGTTCCCACCTTGATTAATATCATGAAATGCATATTGTGTTAATTGAATACTGGCGAATTTGACATGTGCCTATGATGGTTATCTTAATAGATTGAGTAGCCTAGGTCATTGAGGGGAGAAAATAGATGATATTTCTTTGAAGTGGAGATTATCTTGTCATCATATAGGTAGGGTCTGACAAGTCTAGTGATGTTGGGGAAGTACAACAAAACGAGTCTGATCATTGCGGTCTACAATTAAGCCTTAAGACTAGATTGTTACCTTAGAGGTATTTGGGTGGGGAATTCATAGGTGACTTAGAGGTAGCCCTCCAAATGTCATGAACTACCATGCAACACACGTTTACCTTCATTATCGCGTATATATGTCTTTGGTTGAGTTAAGAGGATCTATGAGAAGATGACCAATTTGAATTGTCTGTCCACATGTGTCGTGGCATAGTATCAAGCCTCCTAAACAAGTATTTCAAAGTTAGAATGGTACCAATGAAAGAGGAGGAGTCTAGAGTATAAGAGCATGCATAACATTACTTGACTTGTGTTTTGACTTACCTGGCGTTGTGGATTGTATCAATGCTTTACCTTGATTATTATTGTTAATTATGATTTGCTATGATACAGTGTTTAATTAATGTTTTACATGTTCTTCTCCATCATTTTATACTATTACATGTTTTTGAAGCTCACCCCTCGTTACTTGTATTTTGCGCTTGCGAGAGCACAAATATTTCTGGTTAATGGTTGGAGATTCATGCTCTGATAGGTGATATTGGGTGGGAGTAATTCATTAAGTTTTGAACATGTTTTATGTCAGAAATATATGTTTAATAAAATCAGTTATATTCAATTCTCTTTCAAAACTAGTGCATTTTACTTTTTATTTCAATTTGGGTTTAGGGTATCACATAGTCTACCAAACAAACTCAACAAAATGTTAGTCCTTCTCAATCTTTATATTCTTAAAAAATTTGATAGAAGTTGGATCAATATTGTGTCCAATGTCAAATGGACAATTCCTCTTCAATAGTGACATATCGGCATATTTTGGTATCAAATCTATTGTTTCTTTTTCTTCAACAACTTCAACAGGATGATTATATTTAATATATGAAAATTTGTTCAACAGATCCTACACAAATGAAATGTGAATTAAAATTATTTGATATTGATTAGTTTAAATAATCCCGCAAAATGTAAACCAACAATTTAAATTCATGAGATGAATCGTTTATTTTCATGAGAAATTCTCAAATCTCTGCCACTTTCATTGGAGACAATAACATCCCTTTCAAAAAATCCACCCACCACTATGTTCGACTGCGATAAGACAATTGGATTATTGTGAAACCTTAAATCCCAAAATAATTTATATAATAATTTATATCATATTCCTATAAAATTTGCAGCGAATAAGTAAAAATATATTTTCAAGAAAATAAAAATTTCATATTGAATTTAAGATATCACATTTCTCAAAAATAACAATAAAAACACTTTAAACTTATTTTATCCATTAAAATAGTGCAATCTCGATAACCTTGATTTAAGTATAATTACTTGATTTAATTCTAAAAACTTACTAGTACTTCTAAGATTTTCATACAAAAATTCAATTGAAATTAAATAAATAAAATACAAATTAAAACCCTTATTCCCGGTATCACCTATCAGAGCGGAGTTCCTCCTAAACTTGAACTTCAAGACTTATTAACTTGTAATAAATGCAATTTCGTAAACGCAGGGCCCAACCAGTCAAACACAAACAAAAAAGGAGTTGAGTTTTGAAATTATGATGACAGTATAATACAAGTAAGAAGAACACACAAACAATCATAATAGAACCGTATCATTACACAAATATTCCATCAAGAAAATATCACATTGAAAGGTCAAAATCGCTCAAAGAAAATCAATAGATTTTACTATAACGTCAAACTAGATTATAGCCCGCGAGCTACGCGGATATTAATTAATTAATTTTATAAGTTTTATAAGTAATATTTTATGTATTATATATAAAGTTATCTTATAATATTACTTTATTGATTTGTAATAATTGAATATAATTAGGAAAATTAAAATGAGGGAAAATCATGTTTATCACAATCATCTAATTTAATTTTTAAAATTTTTTGTAAAATTTGTATGGTAACTTATTATATAGGATAATTGTTTGACTCATTGTACTTTGATTGTTAATTTATTTTTCAACATATAATGGTACTTGTATTTATTTGACGAAATAAAATGTAGAATACAAACCAAAAAATAAGATGTAAAAAATTATAAATATGATTGACTATTTAATATTTTTTATTTTAAAAAAATGTTAATGTTGAATTATATTGTAGCATAGTCTAAATTTATTTGTTTTATTAGTATGATGTTTTAATTGCGAGCGTGAGAAGTCGTTGTAAAAAAAATTATTGAATATATTTCATGAATAGTTTTAAAAAAAAATGTTGTT
>JBBPBT010000013.1:1092692-1109975 GCA_037974875.1 Cicer bijugum
TAATATCACATAAAATTTTATTATTCAAAATGTTACACTAAAATACTATTACTTTTTAAAAAGAAATATATAATATAATAAAATAAAATAATTATTATTTATATCGCTCATTTGATGTAATGTGTATCAAACTAGCATATCATAGAAAACATTCATCAAAAGAAAATTAATCACAAAGTTTATTAACATATATTTTATAATAATTTTAACATCAATTTAATTATTTAAAATCCTATTTAATTAATAAAATAATTTATCCTAAAATTTAGGGTGTTACAATTATTGGTGTATTGGTCAACAAAAATAGTAGATTAGTATTTCTCGAAAAAAAATATATACTTATTGAAATTTGAATTGGAAAATATAAAATTAAACTTGAATGACTTTAAATTTTGCAATCAAGTTTGGGTTATTTGTGAGTTTCTTAACTCTGTATGACATTTCAAATCGAGATTCACGACTCACATTTGAATAACCTTTAAAAAGAAAGATAGAATCCACCAGATCAGAAATTTCTTTCGGGATGATTCCAAATGAAACATCATATAACCATTAGTCATATAAAGTTGAGGTTAGCTAACTATGTACAAACACATTAAATGTTATTATGTTTAATATATAGTGATATAGTGTTTGTGATGCAAGAAGGACAAACATACATACACTAGATGTTTTTGTGACACCTTAAATCGCAAATAACATATATAATAATAACTTATACTAGATTTTTTTTGAACAAAATCCACAACGGATAAAGAAAATCTATTTTAAGAAAATAAAAAAATTTATAACTAATTTAGGATATCACGTTTCTCAAAAATAAAAAAAAACGATTGAAACATCTTTGCTTCTATAAACTAGGCAATCTCCATTAACTTGATTTAACTAGAATTTTTTAATTTAATACCAAAAACTTACTAGTACTTATAAGGTTTTGAAACAAAATGTATTTTCTAATTAAATATGTAAAAGTAAAATAAAATTTACTACTTTTATTCCTCGTATCACCTATCAGAGCGAGGTTTCTCCCAAACTTGAACTTTAAGACTCATTAACCTGTAATAACTATGATTTTACAAATGTAGAACACAAACAACGAAGGATGTGAGTTTTGAAATCATGTTAATAATATATTATAAGCAGAGCACACAAACAATTATAAT
Organism: Cicer bijugum; assembly: GCA_037974875.1. NCBI lineage: Eukaryota > Viridiplantae > Streptophyta > Magnoliopsida > Fabales > Fabaceae > Cicer > Cicer bijugum. Next base: position 1,093,856 of record JBBPBT010000013.1, read on the forward strand.
AGATCGTATCATAATCACACTATGATATAGCAAAATATTTAAGCAATTAATACCATATTATAACATCAAAGTCATTCAAGTAAAATAATTATCTCATTGTAATGTGAATCAAATCATCTAAGAGTAGTTATTATTAGTCTAGAAACACATCAATCACAACAAAACCATCATAAGGAAATGCAATGATATGCATAATCTTAGACTCTACTTCACAATGTGATACTATTCTAACTCTAAAGTACTTGGTAAAGTATAATACACTAAAATACTATTACACTAACAATTACACTAAAATACTATTATTTTTAAAAACATATATAAAATGATAAAGTATAATCTTTATTATTTACATCACTCAGTTAGTCAAATATGTATAGATTCACACTTAATAAAAAAAAACACATGTATAAAGAAAATTAATCATATATATATTCTAAAATATCTTTAATGCCAAATTTATTATAAACTTTTGGGTGTTACAGTTTCAATTAATTATGTTGTTGATTGTTTAAACAACATTGAAGCATCCCCATCGAATATAACAAAGGTGACTGAATCAATTGTGTTAATCACACAAAGTTTAATTCTATAGCGAGGCGAAACATTCATAACATGTTTGTTACATTTTCTAAAATAATACATGCGCTCATCAGAGATTACTTTCTTATTGCACATGCATGTTGTGTACCACTAGTCAACTGTGTCAACGACATATTTCACAGTACCTATGACGATAAAAGATGACTCCTAACAATGAATACAAATTACAAATGTATCAAATCAATTGAAAATTAAAAAAATAATAATTTATTTTGATCATAAATATGTGTTCTAAAGAAATAAATAATTAATCATAAAAAACATGCATGTATGTATTTATGGCAAATGTTAATATGAAAAATAAATGCGAATTCTTTCAAAGTTAATATAAAATATAGAAGATAGTGATTATGTATCTATTAATATAACTACAAATGCAATAAACTATTTTATAATAGTTTTTCGAAATATGAATATTTTTTATTTAAATATTAATCAGTTGGTTTAATATGCGTAATTCTGATTCGATTGATATCATTTATTTGATTTAATTTGTTGCTATTATGAATATGAATTTATTAGTTTATAGATAATAAAATTATTCACCATGTCACACTCTTTTAGAGCATCTATTGTTTTACTGAGAGTAAGTTTGAGGAACTCTTCTTCTTTACTATCTGTTGATGGATCTAGTATAAATAGAGAAATATATTATATAGAGAAATATTCTCAACCTTAGATCTATATGATCACAAACCGGCATTTTATTAGTTCAATATAATACATAAATTAATTGTTATTAACTTTTTTTTATCAATATCTCTAGTCTAAACTACAATATTTGTTAAATTAATTACATTAAATGCCGTAAATCAAGATTAGTATTCAAAAATTGACTATTCTATATTTAATAAAAATATAATATTCAATTTAACAAAATCTTGACTATCTTTGAATTTACTTTGTCGAATATTTCATAAATGGTTAAATATTTAACAAACGGTTATTAATTATTTATACTCATAAAATATTACCTTAAACAATTTATTTATTTTTATGTAGTTACATTCTTTCCAAAAATAACTCTATAAATTTATGATTTTCTTCAATCCATTATTGTAAATTTCATATATTAGAGATTATTCACTTTTAAATAGAAGATTAATTGAAGGTGCAATGTCTTTGTTTATCCAAAAATTATTTTTGATATGTGTGTTGACATTGTTGTTCATGCAAAATATTCTTGGAACGCGTGTAACTATTATTAATGGAATGCATCCTAGCTTAACTGTTCATTGCAAATCTGGAGATGATGATCTTGGAGTTCGTGTTCTTCAGTTTAATCAAAGTTTTGATTTTTCTTTTCGTGACAACTTTTTTAGGTCAACACTATTCTATTGTTCCTTTAAGTGGAATGGTGCATTTAAATGGTTTGACATATACAAAACAACTAGAGATTCGTGTAATAATTGCGATTGGATTATAAATCCAAGTGGACCTTGTATGCTTAATAAACAGCATACTTGCTTTGAATGGAATAAGTAATTGATACACATTTGTTTATCTTCATAATTAATGTATTTGAGGGTATGCATTATAACATCCCAAATTTTATAATAAACTAATTTTAAATAATTAATTTAGAGTTTATATTATTTTTGAATATATGTTCATTAAGTTTATGATTAATTTTCTTCATACATGTGTTTTATATAATGTTCTAATTTTATACATATTTGACTAAATGAGTAATATAAATGACAAATATTATATATATTTTTTTTTCTATACAATTTTCTAAAAACAATAATATTTTAGTGTAATATTTTAAAGAATATGATTTTATGAAATTTTTTATCTACGTGTGCATTGGTAATTATTGTGATATTTTCTTATGCATTTAACTAATGCTAAATGTACACTTAATAATATTTAATTATTTCTAAATATCTTGTTTTAATTATTTATTTTAGAAATAATTATTATGAGATATTAGTATTATTGCTATTGATTTCCTTTATTTTGATATATTTTCTAAGGCCTGGTGATTTTATGCATATTTATTGTGATTTAGTAATTAATATCAAATGGTCGATGTTATATTTATTTATTTTATCATTTTGACTATTCTATAAAGATAGTAGTATTTTTATGTATTTCTTTTGTAAAATAGTATAGTAATAATTGTAGTTATTAATTAGAATATGAGAGTTTTGGTTATTAGTGTATTTTACAAAATTAATTAATTTATTTTATAAAATAATAGTTTCTAAATATTAGCAATTTAATAATGAAATTGTATTATAAAAAAAGTATTAAAGAAATTAGTTTTGGTAATTATTGGTTTTATTTTATTTCAAAAAAATAAAATAAAAGAAAGGTATAGAATGTGTTTAATGGATTAAGCAATATACAAGAGTAAAAGGTAATTAAACAACAACAACAACAAACACAAAAAAAGGAAAAAAGCGAAGACCGGTTCCTATCTTCTTCTTCTTCTTCTTCTTCTTCTTCTTCTTCGTATAACCACCCCATCTATAATCTATTTCCTCTCCACCTTCTCTCTTCGACCATGACTATTATAGTGGGTGTCATGCAAAACCGAGACCACATTTCTGATCGTTTTGATCTCCTCTTTCATTCCCAACATGGATCGCTAGTTGAAATGCCTTATTTATCTTTGTCAAAAATCACATCTCCACCTTTTGATCAAGATTCTGGCCACCATGACTATCATTAACAAAAACTGAAGCCATATTTGGACCTCGCAAAACACTTTTTCCCATTACATATGCTTGAAATCACCTACTAATACAATATAAAAATTGGGTTTCCACTATTTTCGTAGTTGTTTTCTTGAATTATAGCAAACACGTTCATCGTCTTGCGAAACTGATAACATTTTGGGATTCCTCTCGTCGAAACCTTCAAGAAGCACTATTCATTTGTGTGTTTTGGTGAAGTTGAAGTCAGACCCAATCGGTGCTCCAACGCATCAATGAGACATTTCCTAATAACTTGTTTCAGTTTTTTTGGAATGTGTTTCTTCTCCTAACATTTTAATTATTTATGTATCATTGATTTTTATGCTCCGCATAAATAATCAGCCATATTTCATTAACTCTACAAATTCGTCTATGCTTCTAGACTCATTTACTGCGTGTTGTCGACATGTCATGAGTGCTGAAAATTATTATGAATCTTATATCATATGAAAGCATCAAGCTGAGGTATGGGATGAAAGTGAATTTGAACTCATGAGTGTAAATTAAGTGACATGAACGAGGAAATTGTATTTCCCGTAATTCATTGAGGGCTCGCTACATACAGCTGAAACCCTTTGGGTAATAATTGACTAATGAGAAAACTTGAATATGGTGAATTATTGTTGAATTTTGTAATTGACGTATTATGTCCTTTGATTATATTCACCCTTGATATTGTTATATGATATAAAATATGGTGAATTATAATTATTTGCATTGCAATTCACGTGATGTGTGTGAACGATCTAGTATTATTGTCTGTGAGTGAAAATATTATATTATTGGAGTGTGTGTGTTATGATGTTAAATTTTGAATGTAATATATGACTATGAAAATATGCAATGATGATGTGTACTTGTTGCATTCATTATCTATGTCATTCAATTAACATTTAGTTCAATTTATTCATCCTTTCACTTATTCTAATTCATTTTGCTTGTTTAATCAATCTTGTGCATCCACTAAGTGCATTGGTGTGATGGGATTAATATTTAGATCATTATCGTCATCCATCGGCTTAATCCAATTCATTTTCATTGTTTAACCAATCTTGTGCATCCAATAAGTCGTTTGTGTCATTGGATTAACATTTAGGTCACTTTTGTCATCCTTTAGCTTAATCTAATCCATTTTGGTTGTTTAACCAATCTTGTGCATCCAATAAGTGTGTTTGTGTCAATGGATTAACAATTAGGTAATTTTCGTCATCCTTCGGCATATTCTAATCCATTTTGGTTGATTAACCAATCTTGTGCATCCAATAAGTGTGTTTGTGTCATTAGATTAACATTTACGTCATTTTCGTCCTACTTAGCCTTACTCTAATCAACTTTTATTGTTTAACTAATCTTGTGCATCCAATAAGTGCGTTTATGTCATTGGATTAATATTTAGGTCGTTTTCATCCTATGTAGCCTTATTCTAATCCATTTTTCTTCTTTACCCAATCTCGTGCATCCAAAAGTGCATTTGTGCCATTGAATTAACATTTAGATCAGTATATTCATCCTTCGACTTAATTTAATCAATTTTGGTTGTTTAATGAATGTGGTGCATCCAACAAGTGTGTTTGTGTCATTGGGTTAACATTTAGGTCAATTTCGTTAACCTACGGAATATTCTTATTCATTTTGGTTGTTTAACCAATATTTGTATCCAATATGTGTTTCTGTCATTAGATTAACACTTAGGTCAGTTTCGTCCTCCCAAAGCTTATTCTAATCCATTTTGATTATTTAACCAATTTTGGTGTACCCAATAAGAATGTTTGTGTCATTAGATTTACATTTAGTCAGTGTAATCCTCCCAATGCTTATTCTAATCAAGTTTGGTTGTTTAACCAATTTTGTGCATCCAATAGTGTTTTTATGTCAATTTATTAACATATATGTCATTTACGTCTTCCCTAGACTACGTCTAATCCATTTTGGTTGTTTAATAGTTTTTCTGCACTTAATAAGTGTGTTTGTGTCATTGAATTAACATTTATGTCAGCTTCATCCTCCCAATGTTTATTTTAATCCATTTTGGTTGTTTAACCAATCTTGTATATCCAATAAGTGTGTTTGTGTCAATTAATTAACATGTATGCCATTTACGTGTTCCCTAGTTTAATTTTAATCCATTTTGGTCGTTTGACAATTTTGTGCACCAAATAAGTGTGTTTGTATCATTGGATTAACATTTAGGTCAATTTCATCCTCCCAATGCTTATTCTATCCATTTTGGTTGTTTAACCAATCTTGTGCAACCAATAAGTGTTTGTGTCATTGTTTTAAAATTTAGGCCATTTTCATAATTTTTCAGTTTATTCTAATCTATTTTAGGTTTTTAACAAATTTTGTGCATCCAATAAGCGTATTTGTGTCATTGAATTAACATTTAGGTCATTTTTGTCATCCTTCAACTTATTCTAATATATTTTTGTTATGTAATCAATCTTGTGCATCCAATAAGTGTGTTTGTGTCATTGGATTAACATTTAGGTCAGTTTCATCATCTCAAGGCTTATTCTAATCCATTTTGATTGTTTAGTCATTAATCTTGTGCATCCAATATGCATATTTATCTCATTCGATTAAAATTTAAGTCATTTTCGTCATCCTTCACCTTATTTTATTCCATTTTTGTAGGTAAACCAATCTTCTGCATCCAATAAGTGTGTTTGTGTGATCATTGGATTAATATTTACATCATCCTTTGGCTTATTCTAATTCATTTTTGTTGTTTGGTGGCTTATCCTAATCCATTTTGATTGTTTAAGCAATCTTGTGAATACAAAAAGTGTGTTTGTATCATTTGATTAATCTTTGGGTTATTTTCGTGATCCTTTGACTTGCTTTAATCCTTTTTGGTTTCTAACCAATCTTTTGCATTCAATAAGTGTTTTTCGGCCAATTAATTAGCATGTACATAATTTTCATTTTTCCTAGGCTTATTCTAATCCATTTTGGTTGTTTAACCAATTTGGTGTACCCAATAAGTGAGTTTGTGTCATTGGATTTATATTTAGGTTAGTTTTATCCTCCCTATGCTTATTCTAATCAATTTTGGTTGTTTAATAAATTATGTGCATCCAATAAGTGTGTTTTTGTCAATTAAATAACATATATATCATTTACGTCTTTCCTTGGCTAAGTCTAATCTGTTATGGTTGTTTAATAATTTTGTGCATCTAATAAGTGTGTTTGTGTCATTGGATTAACATTTATGTCAATTTCATCCTCCCAGTGCTTATTCTAATCCTTTTTGGTTGTTTAACCAATGTTGGACATCCAATAATTGTGTTTATGTCAATTAATTAACATATATGTCATTTACGTCTTCCCTAAGATAATTCTAATCCATTTTGGTTGTTTAACTAATATTTGCACCTAATAAGTATGTTTGTGTCATTGGATTTACATTTAAGTTAATTTCATCCTCCCAATGATTATTCTAATCAATTTTGGTTGTTTAACCAATCTTGTTCAGTGAATAAGTGTGCTTGTGTCTCTAGATTATAATTTAGGTCATTTTTGTAATTGTTCGACTTATACTAATCCATTTTAGGTTTCTAACAAATTTAGTGCATCCATTAAGTGTATTTGTGTCATTGGATTAATATTTAGGTCATATTTGTCATCCTTCGGCTTATTCTAATCCATTTTGGTTATCTAATCAATCTTGTACATCCAATAAGTGTGTTTGTGTCATTAGATTAACATTTAAGTCATTTTATCCATTCTTAGGCTTATTCTAATCCATTTTGTTTGTTTAATCAATTGTGTGCATCCAATAAATGCATTTGTGTCATTGGATTAACATTTAGGTCATTATCGTCATGCTTCAGCTTATTCTAATCCATTTTTGTTATGTAATCAATCTTGTGCATCCAATAAGCGGGTTTGTGTCATTGGATTAACATTTAAGTTATTTTATCCATTCTTTGGCTTATTCTAATCCATTTTGGTTATTTAATCAATCTTGTGCATCCAATAAGTTCATTTGTGTCATTGGTTTAACATTTAGGTCATTATCGTCATCCTTCCCCTTATTCTAATTGATTTTGGTTGTTTAACCAATCTTGTGCATCCTATAAGTGCATTTCTTTCATTGGATTAACATTTAGGTTATTTTCGTACTCCCTATGCTTATTCTAATCCACTTTGCTTGTTTAACCAATTTTGTGCATCCATTAATTGAGTTCGTGTCGTTGGATTAACATTAAGATCATTCTTTTTTATACTTCAGTTTATTGTAATCCATTTTGGTTGTTTAACAAATCTTGTGCATCCGATAAGTGTGTTTGCGTCGTTGAATTAACATTATGGTAATTTTTATCATGCTTCAGATGATTCTAATCCATTTTCATTGTTTAATCAATCTTGTGCATCCCATAAGTGGTTTGTGTCATTTGATTAAAATTTAGGTCATTTTTGTTATCCTCCGACTTTTTCCAACCTATTTTAGGGTTTTAACCAATCTTGTGTATCCAATAAATGCATTTGTTTCATTGGATGAACATTTATGTCGTTTTTTTACTCCATTGGCTTATTCTAATCCATTTTAGTTGTTTAATAAATCTTGTGCATCTAATAAGTGTGTTTGTTTCATTGGATTAACATTTTGGTCATTTTCGTACTCCATAGACTTATTGTAATCCGTTTTGGTTATTTAACCAATTTTGTGCATCCAATAATTGTGTTTGTGTCATTGGATTAACATTTAGGTCATTTTCGTCATTCTTCAGCTTATTCTAATACATTTTGGTTGTTTAACAAATCTTTACATCCCATAAGTGCGTTTGTGTTATTGAATTAACATGTAGGTCATTTTCAACATTCTTTTGCTTAACCAATCTTGTGCATCAAATAGATGTGTTTGTTTCATATGAATAACATTTAGGTCATTTTCTTACTCCCTAGGCTTATTCTAATCCATTTTGGTTGTTTAACTAATCTTGTTCATCCATTAAGTTCGTTTGTGTTATTGGATTAACATTTAGGTCATGTTCGTCAACATTCGGCTTATTTTAATCCAATTTGGTACTTTAACAAATTTTGTGCATCAAATAAGTACGTTTTTTCATTTGTTTAAAATGTAGGTCATTTTCGTCATCTTTGGACTTATTTTAATCCATTTTAGGTTTTTAAACAATTTTATCTCTCCAATAAGTGCCTTTGTTTCATTTGATTAACATTTATGTCATTTTCGTCATCTTTCCACTTATTCTAAATCATTTTGGTTGTTTAACCAATGTTGTGCATCCATTAAGCGCATTTGCGTCATTGGATTAACATTTAAGTAATTATATTCATCCTTCTGCCTATTCTAATCCATTTTATTGTTTTTTACAATCTTGTGCATCTAACAGGTGAGTTTGTGTCATTGGATTAACATTTAGGTCATTTTCATTCTCCCTAGTCTTATTCTAATTCATTTTGTTTGTTTAACGAATCTTGGGCATCCAATGAGTGTGTTTGTGTTACTGGATGAACATTTAGGTCATTGTCATCATCCTTAGGCTTATTCTAATCCATTTTAGTTGTTTAACTTAACTTGTGCATCATAAAAGTGTGTTTATGTCATTGGATTAACATTTAGGTCATTTTATTCATCGTTCGGTTTATTTTAATCCATTTTTGTTGTTTAATCAATATTATGCATCCAATAAGTGTGTTTGTATCATTGGATTAACATTTAGGGTATTTTTGTCATCTTTCGGCTTATTCTAATCGACTTTGATTGTTTAACCAATGTTGTGTTTCCAATAAGTGTGTTTGTTTCATTAGATTAACATTTAGGTCATTTTCGTACTCTCTAGGCTTATTCTAATCCATTTTGGTAGTTTAACCAATCTTGTGCATCCATTAAGTGTGTCTGTGTCATTTGATTAACATTTAAGTCATTTTCGTCATCCTTCGGCTTATTCTAATCTATTTTGGTTGTTTAACAAATCTTGTGCATCTAATAAGTGTGTTTGTGTCATTAGATTATTGTTTAGGTTATTTTCGTCATATATCCAATTATATGTCATACTCCAATTTGTCTAGTGCGCAAAGACAATTCAGTTTTTTTCTTCATCCAATGAGTTTGGGTTTAGTTCCTATGATGAAGCTAATTTACACACCCACTAGGAAGCATGTTATCACTGCAAAATTATAAGCTTTCTAAACAAACACTACATGGAAACATGTAAGTTTACCCTATGGAGTCAAACCTATAGGGTGCTAATGGGTATACAAGATCAAGAGAAAGTAGGATGAGACATTTGAGAGATAGAAGGCAAGATTGGTGACAAAAGGATATAAACAAAAAGAAGGTTTAGATTACTTTTACACTTTTAGTCTATTACTAAGATAGTGAGGGTTTTGTTTGCTTCAACCTCTATTAAAAACCTGGAATTTACATCAACTTGACATCAACAATGCCTACCTTCATGGTGACTTACATTCTACATGAAACTTTCACCTAGATTGTCACATTTTTCTCCCAATCAAGTATGCAAAATGGTTAAATCACTATATGGCCTGAAACAAACTTGTAGACAATGGCATGAAAAACTTTTATCTCTTTTGTTAATGGTTGGTTATGTTGTTTATGAAGTTTTAAAAAACTTTTGAAAAATAACAATGCCACCGATTAAAATTACTGGGTTGAGTCGCAGACTAGGTCGCTCTCTTTAAGATGTTTCGAGGCACTACCCAAATTGTGCGAGGCATACTATCAACCACGAAGTCCCCAAGATAAAACAACCCAGATACTCTGTATTGGAGTTCTACTGCACTGTAGAAAACCGTTCAAGAATTACACCCTTTGTATGGCAGTCGAATGACTGCCACTCGTTAGTTAGTGTTCCATCAAGTTCACATATATCAGAGTGTATTAATTCTACGAGTTCAGATTCTCTAACTACTGATTTATGTGATCTCTTGGTTATCTTAGCTTGACTACAAAAATCACATTTTTTGAAATCCTTTGGGGATAACTTTGGAATTAAGCATAAGTTACTTAAGTTTGAAATCACATTTTTGTTCATACGACAAAGTCTAGAATGCCAAATATTAAAATCACACAACATGTAAGCAGAAGGAGACATTTTATTCATTTCAACATTCAATTTAAACATGCCATCAGTGGCGTACCCTTTCCCAACAAAAATACAATTTTTAGAAATTCTGATTCTTTAGTTGTTTGTCGTTTGGCTTCAGAACTGCTCCGATGAATTTCTTTTTCTTGTTATTTGCCACAAGAAGAACTTCATCTTTCTGGTCTTGCTTACGAGATTCCTCCTCAATTCTAAGGCGAGTTATTAAGCTTTCTAGAGAAAATTCTTTGGTTTTGTGCCTGAGAGAATTTTTAAAATCTTTCCAAGCAGGGGGCAGTTTGTCAATAATAACAGCAATCTGAAACTGTTCATTTAGGGACATACCTTCAGAGATAATCTCGTGAGCTATTTTCTGGATTTCATGAGACTGAACTTCCACTAATCTGTCATCTGATATTTGAGGTAACGGCTAACAACATACTTTTTAGCTCTAGCTTCCTCAATATCATATTTCTTCTTTAGAGCATCCTAAACTTGTCGAACAGTATTGTTGTCGGAACTGTAGTAATCATATAGATCATCTGCAAGTCTATTAAGAATATAATTCATATATAAGTAATCATTATGTTCCCATTGGGTTAATTCAGCAACTATTTTATCCTTTTCTGTTTGTTCAGCTTTTTCTAGAACAACAGGAATGTCATCCTTCAGAAAGTTGGTAACCTTTTTTGTGGTTAGAAAAAATAAAATCTTTTGTTATCGTTTGAAGTGACTGCCCTCAAACCGAAACGGTTTGTTGAAGTCAGAAATAGAAGAACTTGTCTCAGTAATTTCGTCTGTAGACATGACATTTCCAAAACGTCTTAAAATTGTTGTTTATGAAGTTTTAAAAAACTTTAGAAAAATAACAATGCCACCGATTAAAATTACTGGGTTGAGTCGCGGACCTGCCCAAATTGTGCTAGGCATTAGGGTTTTGACTGGGCAAAACAGGCAAGCCAAGCCAGGTCGAGCCGAACTGAGTGTGTGGTGGTCCACTTGCTTGCGTTCTCCCTCCTTCACAAAATTGGGGTGTCCCTTGGGGCCCAACCCAAGTCCATTACCTCCACCTTATAAATGCTACTAGTGAGGCCAGTCATTAGTCCTTCAGCCTTCCAAGCTACATGACTTGTTTTAGTTTGTTAGCCATTAGTCAATAGAGTTGGTTATTATTTATAACCGATTTAGAAGTTGGATAATAACGGTTCTTTTTATCCTTTCTATATATAAGCTTATACATAACAATATATTTGTAATATTCAGGAAATAGTTGCAAAATAGAGGTAATAGATGATATGTGAGAATAAAATGGTTTATTATAAATAAGGGGAAGTAGTTGGGTGATCGAGAAGAAAATGAAATTGAAGGATTGTGTAGCTTTTTGCTTGTTGGAATTGGACTGAAGGAACGTCAATGGTCTCATTTAATGGTTATTATTGAAGTTTTTTTTTTTTTTTTTAAATCTGCAAAACAATAAGGGAAGCAGAACGATTCAAAGTCTTAGGAGAAAGTGTTAGGCGCTTAAAAACTACTGCAGTAAGATCCTACTGCATTTATTAGTAAGACGGAATTATTTTAAAAAATAAACGAGGACACTTATTAAGAAATCAAAAAGAAAAATAGTATTATATGAAAAAGTATTTTTTTTTAAGATTTTAAGACATTGAATGTATAGTTTTCAAAAATAAATATTGGTGTTTAATTTTTTTTATAAGTGTTCCAAAGACATTTATTACTATTTTCTTATAAATAATATATAGGTTTATTTAAAATTTGTTATTGATTTCTTGAATTTTGTAACTTCGTTTTTCTTTCTTGTTGTACATTTTTGTTTATCATAGAAGAGAATTTAAACTCATAATAATATTGATATTTTTCAATTGAATTAGAATTTAGATACTGCAAAACACTTAAACACTTTATTTGACTTTATATGTTTTCATTTTAGTGTAAATTAGTTTTAACAACTTTCAACAAAACAATTGAAACAAAAAACAACTAAACTAGATTTGTAGTCTAATAGATAAGAATATATAAATAATAACAATTGAACATTAATTATTATTAATAAAAAAGTTAACAGAACAAAAGACCATAAATGGCAAACTTGCCATAAAATAAAATTTATAATATTGTAATATACATATTCTTTTTTTTTTTAATTGAACACAATTTTAAGAAAAAATGACCTTGATAATTCGGATTATAAGTACTATTTTTGTCTCTAGCTAAATATAGAACATCAAAGAGATTCTTTTACTAATAAAATATCACGAATATTAGAAAAATTAATAATTTTCTAAATTCAATCAATTCGAACATTCAAATTAAAATAATTCAAAAATTTTCTGTTATTTTTGTTCGGATAAAAAACCAAACAAAACCAATGTAAATCAAATATTATTAGTTTGGATATTGCATTTTAGTTTTAAAAATCAATAAAAACCAAACCAACATTATTCATATTTTTTATATATTTATCTTTGACACATCACCCATAAAACTCAATTCCAATCTCTAATGATATCCTCACACAAACACATTCATGCTCTTTCACAACAACCTCTCATCACTCATGCTCACTAGCAATCCCATTTTGTTGGGGTATTTTAATAAATTAGGACTTATGAGTAATACGATATTTTTGACAGAAAGAATTAAGTCTATGATTAAAGTCATCTTTGGCATTATCATACTTAATCCTCTTAATACTCACTCAAAATTGTTATTTTTTTTATTATGGAAAAGAACTATACAAACATAGAACTGACTTTATATTTTTGTTTTTGTAAGTAAACCTAAGTAACCCGAGTACACTCATCAATAAAGGCTACAAATCAACGGACTCCTAATATATTTGGAACATTACAAGAACCCCATACATCATCAATATGAACTAAACGGAATGGAGAAGTACTCATTTGGTTAGTAACTAAAAAAGGTATAGGTTTGTGTTTAGTAAACTCACACACCTCATAGTAAATACTTTGTACCTCTAAGTTTTTGAAGAGAGAAGAAAACAATTGTTTTATGACTCTAAATGAAGGATGACCCAAGCAGGTAGTGGTACCAAATGAACTTGTCCCTGTTGGTCTTTATTGATTTAGAACAAAAAAAGAGTTGATATTGTTGAGTAGATTTGAAGAAAAATCTTGAGTATCCAAGTAATAGAGACCATTTCATTCTCTACCATTACCAATTGTCCTTTCTGAATTTCTGTATTTAAGGACACAAGAAAGCTAGTGAGTTTATTTAGGAATATGAAGGACATTTCTTAGAGTTATGGATGATTTTATTTAGACATCTCCTTGATCTCCTATAGTTATAAGGGAACCTTCTGTTGTAGATTTTCCTTTGTTGCTAAGACAAGGTGAATAAGTGGATAAGTGTGTAGGTAAGAGCGTCATGTGGTCAGTGACTCCAGTATCCAATATTGGTTATAGGTTGTATCTAAAGCATTAAGTACAAAAGAAAATTGAAACTTACCAAGAGAAGGTATACTTGTATATACCAGGGAACTAGTGCATGTTAGTTTCTCCAACTTACTAAGAAGTGATTTAATCTTCCCAACTTCATCTTCACTGATTCGAGTCAATCCACTTTAACTTTCTTTAACTGTCATATCCGTAAAATCAACAAACAAAAAAATCCACAAACTGTAAGTTTGAACAACAAATATGCACAACAGAATGTGATCCTCCAAAAAGAAACGAGAAACAACTGATTTACAATCTAGTTGAAAACGGAGGTGAATGGAGGTCTAGAAGGTGGAAAATGGGCATCACACGCATGAGTTGATGTCACAAGTGGGCATCACGTGTCGAACTAGAAGGCGCGCGTGAATAGGCTGTTGACAACGGTGCTTTGGGTTTTGGCGGATCTAGTGGAGGCAAGTCTTGTGGTGTGGGCGGTGGCGTGAATTAGGTGATCAAACGGACCTGAACAGTAATGACGTAAATATTGGAAAAAATCAATCTAAGGACCGCAATGAACAAGCAAAAAAGAAATCTAAGTACCTTAGGCAGCAAAAAGGGCCACATTGAAGGTAGCTAAAGTTTTTGGAAAAAAGAAACCGCAATGAAGGCAATAGAAGTGAGACTCCCAAAGACCGAAAGCTCTGATACCACCTCAAGAATTATGGTAAAAATATATATTTTATTTAACTGAATTATGTTGACAACACCCATTGCATCTACTAATGCTAGTAAATACTATCTTCATTTCATTGATGCTTATTCTAGGTTTACATGGATTTATATTTTGCAAACCAAGTTCAAGTTTTATCTTGCTTTGTTCATTTCAAAAACTTGAATGAAAACCAATTACATCTCAAAAATTAAATCCCTTCAAACTGATAGTTGTAAGGAATACAATGCATTCTCCAAATTTTTAAGCACTCATAGAATTAGTTGCCCTCACACTCTTGAGTAAAATGGCATTGCTGAGCGAAAACATAGGCGCATTAATACTTTTGATGAATTTGTTTTTCCCAGTAAGTCCAATTCTGCATTTACTGCATTGTATGATTCTTCATTTCATGATTCTCATGTTTTTTATTTTGTCCCTATTACTAACCTCATTCAAACCTTAAACTTAAGTTTTGTTATGTTAGGTTCAAATCCCATCCTTCACACAAGAACCAAACACTTTGAACTTGATTTGTATTTCCTCGGAGAGACGATCCAAAACAAAGAACTTGATGTATATCACATCTCATTTTCAGACCAACGAGCTGATACTACAGACATATGTTTCTGTAGTGTAGACATAAGCTCAGAGTTCAACAAACTTCCCCCATGAGCTTGCAAGGGGGTGCAAAGGATAACCAAGTCAAAGCTACTAACTTTTTGATCTTTAATTTCAAGTTAATATGTCTTTACACTATTTTTTCTTTAAGAAAAATTTAATTTTCTTTTTATAAAAAACAATGGCATTAAAAATGAGATGGCACCATTAAGAGCTATTTATTTACAAAAACACAAAGCAAGGAATAGAAGGAAAAAATGAGTAAACTATCGGAAGACTATCACTTTGGTCATTTATTCCATAAAAAATTCAAATTAGTCTTTGCAGAATCAAAATATTCTTTGAAAGATAACTTATTGTCATGAAAGTTTAAGAAAAATACAACTTGTGATTGAAATAGTTCATAATTATTATAACATCAAAGATTAAATTGACTGACATTTTAATTATTCGATAACTAATTTGAATTTTTAATTGAGTCATAATTCAAAGTGATAGCACCATACACTTTCAAGGACTAAAATAATATATTAGCCAAGACAAAATACATCAAACTACATGAGTACATTCTCTTGTCGTATCAGTTACAAAAGAGGCTTATATAGCAATTCATCTATTGCATATTACTCCTTAAAATCGTATCAACCTATTAATTTAGTCTCACATAATCAATATTCAAAAATTATCTCTAAAATTGTAAAAGTTTAATAAGATAAGTCCATTTGTTAGTTTTTATAAAACTTGAATGATATTATGCTGATAATATCAATGATTAATTTAAAACTAAGATGATTAGTTAACATCATGCATTTCCATTAATATTAATAATAATAAAGTTCAAATACACTTTCGATTCCCTTATTTGTCCAAAATAAATTTTTAGTAATTACATTTAAAAAATCAACTTTTTTGAAATTATTTTAGTCTAAACCATTTTTGATAATTAATCATTTTTATTAATGACATGACATTAAAATAGCATTTGTATATTAAATAAAA